>JAKRRZ010000703.1:0-17091 GCA_022627015.2 Podosphaera aphanis | reverse complement strand
AGGAGCAACAAGACGGGATCGCATGGCCTAGAATCCATTCTACTCCACTCAGTCTAGTCATGGGCATCTGGAAAGATGCAGCCGTGTCACAGGGATGTGGGTAGGTTTTAGGAGATTAAATCCCTTAGTCTGAGATATATAAGCATGTTTTGGGGGATGGGTGTCTAAATGTATACAGTCCTGCACTAGATCCGTAGACATGTATAGGTTTGAATATATAGGAAAAGATGGAATGAGCAATTCACCCAGTTCTATGAGACGATAGGCAATAGTCATGCGAATCTGAAACCACTCCTAAATATCTCACGCCTTGGGGCATTTTTGTCTTCAACTCTGCTGACTTGGCTTGTGCTGTATGATTAAATATTCCGGAAAGAACATTAGTTGAGAGTGTCGAGATTTCGCGGCTAGAAAACTTTTAAAAAAATCCTAGAGTAGCAAAATGAAGCCAAACGCTGTAGAGTGAGAAGGAGCTCCATATTTGAAAAGGTCTGGACTGTGACGGTTGGTCAACCGGAGTGTTACCTGGAGGCTACGTTGGCCAACGTAGACACTAACGCCTGGCTCTCAAGGTCACGTGTATGAATGTTTGCTAGGTTTGCTGTGGACGGCTAGGGAATGCAACGCAGGGTCATGCTTGCAGGTTCGCTTAACGTGTATATATCAGCTTCCCTTGTGAGCTTATTAACTTTCCTTGTACAGAAAATAGATTAATAAACAGTCTTCCTGGGTCGGATGGTGGTGTGGTACATCGTTTGGGCCATTCTCCCAAGTAGTGTCTGGGTAGCCGAGGCACATGCCCCACTTGAGACAGGAGAAAGCTGGTTCGAATCTAGCAAGACCCCCACACCACATTTCTCGCCTGGTCATGTATGTGACGATGTTGAAGGCACACAGGACAGCCGTGGGTGGCTGAAATGCGTTCTTACGGCAGACATATACGGTTGGGGGTAGAAAGGGCTGTAAGGCACCTGACTTCGAGTTATGTCTTCAAATGATGTTCGGTGTGAGTGCCCCCTAGGTCATGTTGAAACATCGCTCCATGTACCGCACCAGGGTCATTCGTGTCATAGCCTGAAGGCTGCATACACAAGAATGATTAAAAAAATAAACAGTCTTCCTAGACTCGAGACTACTCTATTGTCACAGCTGGTGAGCTGTTTCATGTCTGTTGCCTATTATTTGCATAGGCTTGCATAATTATGTATGCAATATAGATCATTCTGGGGTTGATGGGTGGTCCATGCTCACCTCAAAATTACCTTTTCTCATTTGGCTGCATAAGCGCTCTTGATAAGCTCCTGTCATATACTCAAATCTCCTTATTCAGCTTTCAGTATTCAGCAGCACGGCAGTCCTTCTCTCAGACGTTCTACCTTCAGTCATCAGATTTCAGCAGCACGGTAGTCCATCTCTCGGACGTTTTATTTTCGGTCCTCAGATTTCAGCAGTTTGGCAGCTCGTCCTTCAAACGTTTTGTCTTTAGATCCCAACGTTCAAAAATTCAGCTACTCGACTCCCGACCCAAATTTTGATAAGCCCTAGGTTACCGAAAACATAGCTGGGGAATCAAGCAAAGAAAATACTGTCACAGTCAATTACTTCTTATAATTTAAGCGCCAATTCAGTGAATTACTCGTAAAGCAACCCGCCGAATCCAAGCCTACGAAGCCAAAAGTCACCATGGAAAAGGATCCCCCAAAGGAATTCGGATTCAAAATAAAGCCGACTATGGAAAAGAAGCATCCTACAATGTAATTATCACCGACAGAGTACTAATATGCAAGGGAAGCAAGAAGGTAAGTTCAATAGGGTTTAGATTAACTAGCCTTAGAATCTAACGGGAGTTAGTCTTCTATAAGTATCACACTCAATCTCGCTTCCACGCGATCAACAGTGTGTTATCCCTCCTACGCACCGACACATTTACAATACCGACCATTTTTCCGGAATCCAATGGCAGCAGAGTGAAGTATCCAGCCTGGAAGACTGCCGTCCTAGACAACCTTAGGATGGATTGGAATTTGTTTGGGTACGATAACTCACGGGCTTTTCTTATGATTTATAACTCATTGAAGTCCGGGGCATTAGAGAAAGCAAGGCCTTTCTACGAAGCAGGCGGAATGAATAAGACTAGGGGCCCTGAGGATTTATAGAGTTCTTGGACCGACTCTACCTTGATATGACACGGGTCTCAGGCAAATTTAGATCTTCATTCCATGAAGATAAAGGAGACTGAAAGATGGGCCGACTTTCTCGCTACATGGTCAAATAAACTGACTGAGGCTCGAGGTTATTTCTGGCCAGACGAGAACAAGATTTCCATGCTTCAGAACGCTATGAACAAGAAGTTGACGAGGGCCCTGATCGGAAATCACTTTCCTGACGACGACTTTAGTGAGTGGACTCGGATTGTGAATTAGGTAGCCCAGCAAGTTGAACGTGCCGAAAAGAAAGCAGGATGGCTTCTGGGTCGGGTGGATTTTGAGTCGAGTGAGCACAGCTCTGGACCTAGGAAGGAAGCATTCCGCAACGATATGAATCGTGAGCCTTCTGAAAGAATCAATGGATCCAAGGTCTCGGCAGAAATAGAACAACCAACAGTTGACAGCCCAGGGGATACAATAATGGTAGGAGTCAATTCTACAAGAATACCCGGGAAGATCCAAGGGAGAGCGAGACGGAAGTCCAGGGCTCAGCTGGACTGCCTCAAAGAGGAGGGTAGATGCTTTCGGTGTGAACGAAAGGGATGTCTTAGTCGTTCATGTCCTCTGCTACCAGCTCAAAGACCTAGGGGAACTGGTCCCGGAGTAAATACGGCTGATCTACCAGAAATTGACCCTTCTGTTTTTATCTCTTTTGAATAATACTGAGGTACAGTTGAATGTATCGGGAAACTAGACGCTCCTGGAAATAGTCGCTTCCGGGATCCAGAGGCAAAAGCTACTCATAACGTTAGTTTAAATACAATCCCATTTTTAATCAATGCGTTACTAAATAATACGTTAATGGTACAAGCGCTGATTTAAAACGGATGCCTGTGTCACGGAATTATTGATGAAGCCCTCTCGACTAAACTTAATTTCCCGCGCATTCCAATTTCCCCCAGATATCTTCAGACTACAGAAAGTCCAGGTGAAAATAAGCCCATTGTTGAAGCTATATCATCCGTCTCTGTGGACTTAGATGGGTATCTGACAGCAAAAATATGGTTATACATAGTTCCTCAGAGCACTCACTCAATGATTTTGGGGAAAAAGTGGCTTGAAGATCAAGATGCAGTAGTTCACTCCAGGGAGCAAAGATTAGAGCTCCGAAAAGGCGGAATTTCAGTGTATAGTGCCAGAAAATGGCGGCAAGGGTTTAGGGCCATTCCCTGCCCAAAAAATGAATCAGCAGAATCAATGGCTTCCATTATTGGGAGGGTTCCAGTGTGCAAGACAACTTTTCAGGACATAAGTAAGGCATTACATGGAAAGCCAAAACTAACGGTTGATGAAGTAAGGGAACGCTTGCCAAATCAGGTAAAGGACTTTGCGCATTTATTTGCAGACGATAGTGGGGCAGACGACTTGCCCCAATCACATGGCCATTTGGATCATGCTATTAACCTTAAGCATGATAAAGGAAAGCCTCTATCACCACCATAGGGCCCATTATACAACATGTCTCGGGAGGAGCTTTTAGTTTTACGGAAAACGCTAACTGACCTGACTGACAAGGGACGGATCCATGCTAGCAATTCACCAGCAGCAGCTCCGGTATTATTTGCAAAAAAACCCAATAGTGGACTCCGGTTTTGCGTAGATTACCATGGGCTGAATGCTATCACGATCCCAGATCGCTACCCGTTACCCTTGTTTAAGGAGACTCTCAGGCAGCTCTGTAAGGCGAGATAGTTTACAAAATTAGATGTTAAGTCAGCTTTCCACCGTGTTCGAATAAGAGAAGGCGACGAGTGGATGACAGCGTTCGGATGCAGATTGGGACTCTTTGAATGGTTAGTTACACCATTTGGATTGGTGAATACACCGGCAACTTTCCAGAGATACATTAACGAGCATCTACGGGAACATCTTGACCTGGATGCATCGGCTTACATGGACGACATCCTGGCTTACACCGCTGGAACCGAAGAAGGGCACTGGAAAACAGTCCGCAGCATACTCGGCAAGCTAGAAAAAGCCGGGTTATACTTGGATATTGATAAGTGTGACTTCCTGTGTCAGAAAGTTAAATACTTCGGCTTTATTGTAGAGGCAGGAAAGAGTATTTCCGTGGATCCAGACAAAGTGAAAGCCATTCTGGAGTGGAAGGCTCCTACAACTGTAAAACGCGTCTGGTCGTTTTTAGGTTTTGCGAAATTTTATAGGTGTTTTGTTGATAAATTCTCGGATGCTGCGGCGCCGCCTATTCAGTTGACAAAAAAGAATACGCCATGGTGATGGAGAGAAGATGAGAACAATGCGTTCGAGGAACTTAAAAGTGTTTTTGCATCGGAACCAGTGTTAACCCAGTGGGACCCAGACCGGAAATCAATTCTAGAAGCGGATAGTTCTGGATATGTTATAGGGGGATGTCTCTCACAAGTAGACGAATAGGGCAAGCTAAGGCCCGTTGCATATTACTCAAGGCGGCTAAGTAGTGCCGAAGCAAACTACCCTATTCATGACAAGGAAATGCATTCCATGGTAGCTTGATTACAGGAATGGAAGGCTGAGCTATTTTCTGTCGCTAAACCTTTTACCATCACATCCTAAGTGACCACAAGAACTTGAATTATTTAACCTCTAAGCGTCTCTTGAGTGAACGACAAGTGCGATGTAACGATGTATAGCAGCAATTCAAGTTTATTTTAAAATGGCGTCCAGGTGATACTTGCGACCGACCAGATGCGTTGTCTCGACGCGATCAGGATAAGTCGGTCGGTATTGAAGATGAGCGAACTTTGGGCCAGATTATGAGCCTCCTTCCGACGGTGCCACTTTACCCTGCTGACATAACACCTTATACAGACAACGACAAATCCTATAACTCCCCAAATGATGCAGCAGGGTCTCCGATAGTAAATTTGGACATTCATACTAGAATTTTTTATGACATTGAGTTGCAGAGTCTATGGAATTAAGGGGTTGCTGCAGATAAGGATTGGTGTCATGCGCGGGATGCAGTTAAGAAAACTGAGAGAAGTTTTCCTCCTGACCTTGCTTTAAAATATTCCGTTAACATTGCGGAGTGTAAAGTAGGAGCAGATGGTGTGCTTCGAGGTCGAGCGGATAGAATTTGGGTGCCGGACTATGAGCCCTTGCGCACGGCTATAATGCAGCGAACTCATGATAGTCATCTAGTCGGCTATCCGGGTAGAGATACGATGATTGGTATACTTCTACGATGTTGGTTTTGGCCCAAAATGAGAGACTCAGTACGACGTTTTGTTCGAAATTGTGACGTCTGCGGTCGTTCCACAGTTTGGCGGGAGACCGAGGCAGGATTTCTACGGTCTCTATCTATCCCTGAACGTGTAGGTAGCGAGCTAACAATTCATTTCATAACTGATCTCCCACAATCCTTCTTATTCCTAGCTAGTTCAATGGCAGCCAGTAAATGCGCTGAGTTATTTATCGAGAAGTATTACCGATACTTCGGGTTTTCAAGATTTTTAACTAGTGACAAGGGGAGTGACTGGCTGAGCCATTTCTGGAAGACCTTTTGCGAACTAACTGGAATAACTCAACGACTTACCACAGCATACCATCCCCAGTCAAATGCCAGCGAAGGAGCTAATCAAGAGCTACATGAATATCTTGGGGCTTTTACTTGTTATTCTCAAGAAAACTGGTTCAATCTCCTGCCGCTTGCTCAGCTAGCTCTCAATTTAAGATCCAACTCAGCCATTTGCAATATAAGTCCTTTTTTTCTTATGGAATGGATATGACCTACAGCCCATAGGAGAAACGACACCTCAGAACAGCAAGGGACGACATCCCGGGGCAATTGAGGGACAGAAATTTGTGCACAGACTACGAGACGCCCAAGACTTTGCTCAGGTAGCGATGGCCTCAGCACAGCAGCGTAATGAGACCAACGCCAATCACTCACGACGACAGCCTGAGCGTTTTCAGATTGGTGATAAAGTGTGGCTGGATCTACGGAATGTTAAAACGCCATAGTTGTCTAAGAACTTAGCTCGGTTGTATGCAAAGTACGAAGTTACTGCAGTACCAGATGTTTTGACTGTGGAACTAAATGTTCCAGGGAACATCCACAAACGCTTCCATGTGGAGTCAGTAAAAAGGGCTGGTAATGACCCTTTCTCAAGCCAGGTGCGAGATGATGCGCAAAATCCTCCGGTTGTTGATGACCTTGATAATCCAGAATATGAGGTTGAATCTATTTTTCGGGCTAGAACAGCAACGCGTGGTCGTGGCAAACTCAGAAAGGCCATGGTAAAATGGAAAGGCTGGAAAAATCTGACTTGGGAGCCCGCTGAGCATGTTCAGGAGACAAAGGCACTAGATGACTTCGAATCGAAATATGGGTCTATAATGACCAACGATGGACCACCAGAAATGGAAATCGGGACCTATGTTGGACCAACTGAAAATCAAACTATGCAGCGACGCCGATCAAGAAGGTTGGCAAAAGCCAAATGATAAGGCCTCAGAAGGCGGATGGAAATCATGACAGCTGGTGCGATGAGCTGTATCATGCCTGTAGCCTATTAATTGCATAGGCTTACACGATTATGTATGCAATGTAGACCATTCTGGCGTTGATAGGTGGTCCATACTCACCTCAAAATTACCTCTTCTTATTTAGCTGTATAAGCGCTCTTGATAAGACCGTGACAATCTACTTTCTGTATCTCGCCGAAAAGACGATACGATAGATTTGTTTTTTATCTCTCACCCTCCTTTACCCACCCAAAGATGTCAATCTACCAGAACCCTACGGAGGACAGTGATGATGAGGACGAGCGCATAACAGAGTTGCAGTCACAGATCGATGAGTTACGCCAGTTGTTAAATCCCTCTCATGCCCACACTAATGCAATTATCGAAAAAAACCCTGCTCCAGCCGATGGACTGAGGGTTAGACCTACGGAGCTTCCTATTTACGATGGTAGCAGGTCTAACTACCCAGCTTGGAGGAGGATAGTCTTGATGATATTTCGAATGGACTGGAACGCCTTCCAGTACACCGACACGAGGGCGTTTCTACTTACATATACGGTTCTCCGAGGGGAGGTACAAAATAAAGCAAGTACGTTCTTCGACGCAGGTGGAACAGATAGGCAAAGAAGACTGGATGATTTTATCGAATCCCTTGATAGAGGTAATTTGGATGGAACCCGAGTGGATAAGGCCTGTGACCAGTTGTATAATCTAAGGATGGGTGATAACCAACGATGGTCGTCATTCTATCCAACATGGGCAAGCAAGCTAACAGAAGCAGAAGGTGATTTATGGAATGAACATCCTAAAACGACCATGTTACGTAATGCCCTCAATGGCCGACTGCGTCAGTCTTGAACAGGAAATCACATTATCTCTCGTGATAATTTCTCTAAGTGGGTGCGCATCGTCGGACAGATAACTCAGCAAGTAGAAGACGAGGCGTTTCGTAGACAGCACGGAGGGAACGACTGGAGAACGAGAGGAACACTGTCTTGCATCTGGCTACCGGCGGCTACAACTATGATTTCGACCGGTTTGGTGTTCAAGAAAATACCGGTGCTCCTGCTGGAATTAACGCAGGGGGTGGCGTTGTCACGGCTCTAATTACCTGACATATCAGGCGTTATTTTTAAGCGAGGGTTTGTTTACATGTATATAAACAAACTAGCATTGTCTCAGATTAGAGCTTCATGCAACAAAAAATTCATATATCCTCCGTCTTTCGTCCCCGCCGTGACAGGCGTATTGATGGGAGGTGTCAACACGGCTCTCGTCAGAAGAAATGATCTGCCCCGAACAGCCAACGAGGCTGGTGATGTAAGCCGGAGAAGTGAGCAACGTGCCACTGAGGGACGAAGATTGTTGTCTGAAAATAGTGGTAGCAGCAAGTGGCAAGACTTGATGGAGATAATTTCACAAAGAAGATAGATTGGCACAAGAAGGAGTCAGTTAATCGTAAGTGGAGAGTTGTTGATTACTCTCACTTAGACACAGCTATTTATAATATCTGTCTAAAGAAAAAAGGAAATCTAGTGATTTGTATTAATACGGTTTAGCGTATTTTACCAACCTCACAACTTATAGGAAGATTAGTCTGTGTAGATCTCGTTGAGTGCACACAGCTATCTTATCCAAAGTTGCATGTACTAATTTCAACAAAGATCGTTGTGGAAGAACCGTCAACATATAGACCGCCTCAGACACGACAAAAGATGCTTCCGATGTGAACGTCAGGGTTGCAACATCCGCATTTGCCCCTTCCTCCAGCCAGGAACCGTAAAACTGGTAATATTAGGGCCAACCACTTCTCCTTGGAAGCTATTGACCCGAGAACGTACGAAGAAATAGGCGAAGAGACGGAAAACTAGAGTCTTCTGGGGATAGTCGCCCCCAGGAGTCTAGCAGCAGTGTCACTTACGATAATAACATGTTCTCTCCTCCAATTCCCGTGAACGCTCTTGTGAATGATACTGTTATGATCCAAGCCTCAGTAGATAACAGCTGTCTATGCACAGGTGTGATTAACGAGAAATTGGCCAATAAACTGAAACTACAGCGCATCGCTATTAAGCCTCGGCCGCTGGTAACTGCTGAGACCGCTACGAGTAATAAGCCAATCATAAATTCCGTCGTGAGTATAATGCTAGATCTAGACGGATATATCACAAGAGAACTACGATTGTGCGTTGTCCCGAGATGTTCCCATCAGCTAATCTTGGGAAAGAGGTGGCTCGAAGACCAGGACGCTGTCATTTTGGCAAAAGACCAGTGTCTTCAGCTCCGCAAACTGGGTGAGTCTATCCAAAGCTCCATACGCTGGCAAAGGGGAATGAGGCATGTTCAGCGCCCCAAGGCCATGACGGTCGAAGAACTCACCGACATGTTAGAAACGGTGCCCGTGTGTAAAGCCTCAATTGAAGATATTAGCAAGGCCCTGCAACTGTCATGGAACTACCTCAGCGCTCTGGTCTTGTGACATATTTCAACGCCTTATTGCGACGTTGATGCCTTAATCTTGATCAGAGTGCGAGAAGCTTCTATTCTTCTGGAAGATTTGTTCTCAATTCTTTCTTTAATTCTTCTCAATTCTTAAGGATTCTATGTCAAACCAATTTTGGGTGTTTCAGAGATTTTCGGAATCTATGAGGTTCTATTTGGTTCTATAAGAATTCTGGATGGTAGTGTTGGAGGTCTCATTGGAAGTCTTGTTGAATAGGGATCAGGAGTTGTATATATAGGGACATTTCCTGCTCAGTTAAGATCTCTAGATCTGAGTCTTGTATTCTATCCTCGTTTAAGAAGAGTCTTCCTGATTACGGCATATTGTTTTGTCTTGCCCCTGCTCTTGCTCCTGTTCCTGCATCCACCGTGTAGGTTGTCGAATACTCTGCCCCAGCTCTGACAGCAACCCAGAAGTTCCCTTAGCATAGACGAAGCCCGTAGCCGCCTTCCTGTTGAAATAAAAGATTTTGCACACATCTTCGCTGATAATGGTGGAGCAAACGACCTACCCCCCCATAGGGGCCATTTAGACTACGCAATAAATCTCCGTAGCGAAAACGGAGAAGTCGCACGACCACTCTGGGGGCCATTGTACAACATGTCCCGCGAGGAGTTATTAGTGCTACGCAAGACGCTAACGGAGCTCTCTGAAAAAGGGTGGATACGCCCGAGTAGCTCACCCGCCGCTGCCCCAGTACTTTTCGGTAAGAAACAGAGCGAGGGCCTGAGGTTTTGCGTAGATTACCGTGGCCTAAACGCTAAGACAGTACCGGATCGATATCCCCTTCCCCTCTTTAGGGAGACGCTTAGACAGCTATTTAAAACACGCTAGTTCACGAAGCTGGACGTAAAATTGGCCTTTCACCACATACGAATCAGGGATGGCGACGAATGGATGACTGCCACAAGGTGTCGGCTAGGCTTATTCGAATGGTTAGTTACACCGTTCGGCTTGTCCAATGCACTGGACACGTTCCAACGATACATAAACGAGCAGTTATGAGAACACTTAGACTGCGACGCGACGACTTACATAGAAGATGTGCTAGTCTATACAAGCGGAACCAGGGATGATCATTGAAAAACGGTGCGAAGCATACTTTCTCGGTTGAGCAAGACTGGGCTTTATTTAGACATTGATAAATGCGAGTTCCTGTGTCAAGAAGTGAAGTACCTAGGCTTCATAGTACACGCGGGTAAAGGAGTTACGGTAGACCAATCGAAAGTAGTAGCCATAAAAGGCTGGCAAGCCCCTCCATCGGTCAAAGGAGTCAGGTCGTTCCTCGGATTCGCAAATTTCTATCGTTGTTTCGTGCAAAACTTTTCCAAGATGGAAACCCCCTTAATAAATCCGACAAAGAGAGGAAAAACGTGGAATTGGGGTCCGGAGCAAGAAAACGCCATCCAGAGGTTGAAGGAAGTTTTTGCATCGGAGTCGACGTTGGCACAGTGGGACCCGGAAAAGGATACGGTTCTGGAAGCGGACTACTCCGGATACGCCCTGGGTGGATGCCTGTCGAAAAAAGACGATCTTGGAAAGCTCAGAACAATAGCTTATTTTTCGAGACGACTGAATAGTGCACAAGCCAACTACCCGATCCACGACAAAGAAATGCACGCCATTGTGGCATGCTTAAAGAATGAAAGGCGGAACTGACCTCAGTATCGCGACCGTTCATAATCCTTAGCGATCATAAGAATCTGAGCTACTTCTCGACCAAGCAGTTGTTAAATGAGAGACAAGTGAGGTATAACGACGTGCTTCAACGATTCAATTTTGAACTTAAATGGCGCCCGGGCCTCGCCTGTGTCCGGCCAGACCAAGATAAGCCAACGCAAACGGACGATGAACGAACGATAGGACGGGTTAAATAATTGCTCCCGACGAACCAGATATATTCAACGAACACGACAGCCACCTTTCTGGATATCCAGGAAGAGACACCATGACGAGTATTCTGTTACAAGGGTGGTTCTGGCCAAAGATGAGGCAGTCTGTAAGGCAATTCGTGCGAAACTGCGACGTGTGCGGTCGTACATCAGTTTGACGAGAAGCAAAAGCAGGATTCTTGAAATCTCTGCCTTTACCAGAAAGGTCAGGAATCGACTTGACCATTGACTTCGTCACGTACCTTCCCGAATCGGAGGGCTGTACAAATATGATGGTCCTTATCGAACGGCTAAGCAAAGACATATTTCTTTTCGCTACGAAATCTATGGACGCCAAAACGTGCCCATGGGTCTTTATCGACCGATATTACCGGTACTATGGATTTCCGAAGAATTTGACGTGCGACCGGGGCAGCGACTGGCTGAGCCATTTTTGGCAATTTTTCTGCAAGTCCGTCAGAATCTCCCATCGTCTAACAACTGCATACCACCCTCAACCGAACGCTAGCAAGAGCCTATCAGGAAATGTTTAAGGACTTACGAACATTCAGCTGTTACGCCCAAAACGATTGGGTTGAACTTCTTCCCATGGCGCAACTCGCCCTGGATACCCGTCCCAACTCGGCGATTGTAGGAATGAGTCCATTCTTTTTAAGACATGGATATGATATAAACCCAATCCAGGAACCTACCACGGAAGATATATTACGACACCCTGGAAATATTTCAGCTAATAAATACGTTCGACGGCTTAAGAATGCACAAGACTTTGCGCAAGCAGCGTTGGCAACGGTCCAGCAGCGTAACGAGGAAAATGCAAACCGTTCACGAAGGTAGCCAGAAAGTTTCAAAGTTGGGGACAAGGTCTGGCTGAACTTGAGGAATGTCAGCACTCCTCAACTATCAAAAAAATTGGCATAGCTCCACGCTAAATACGAAGTTACAACAGTACCTGATCCTCTGACTGTCGAGTCGAACGTGCCTAGTAAACTGCACAAGCGTTTTCACGTAGAATTAATCAAACGAGCAGCAAACGACCCTTTCCCTTCGCAGAAATGCGACGATACGCCAAACCAAGAGCTTATCGGCGAGCTTGATGAACCTGAATACAAGATCGATCGCATCCTGCGAGCAAGGACGATACGCTGTGGCAGAGGCTCATATCGCCAGGCCTTAGTTAAATATTCAACTTGGGCGGAGCCATCATGGGAACCAATAGAATTCATTAAGGATAAGATTGCACTCGATGAATTTGAGAAGAAATATGGTCCAATTGACCTTAACGATGGCCCGGAAATTCGGCAGGCGCATTTGTTGAAGCACCCGAACAACATACTAAGTCAATGCGTCGCCAAAGAAGGAAGAAGAAAATGTAGACACTCTTCAATAATAAATTTTTTTTAAGAGGGGACTTGTGACGGTTGGTTAACCGGAGTGTTACCCGTAGGCTACGTTGGCTAACGTAAGCACTAACGCCTAGCTCTCAAGGTCACATGTATGAATGTTTGCTAGGTTTGCTGTGGAGGGCTAGGGAATGCAACGCAGGGTCATGCTAGCAGGTTCGCTTAACGTGTATATAAATGAGCTTCCCGTATGCACTTAACATCTTTCCTTATACAGAAAATGGATTAACAAACAGTCTTCCTAAACTTGAGACTACTCTATTTTCAGAAAGTCCGTGACATAGACAAATAGATGAGGTTAGAAGCCTAAAGTTTAGTCTACATCGGACAATGAGTCGTTTTCTTGTGAGAAAAAGGTCGCTTTTCAAAGGCTAATGATTGAGCTATTGCAGAAATTAGAGTTTCGGATTCTCAATAGCTAAAGATCTCGTGAATGACTGTTTATCGACATCATGTAACAATACATGCAGGTGAAACACTAGTAATAGGGCCACACTTTTTATCTGCGGCCTAGAAGACAGGAATATTCCATGCTAAGCTTTCAATGAGTAGAATGTGGATATAAAGTGCTTCAAATTTGCACTCAAATATTGGGCGGTGGGATACTTCCAAGTAAATTCTCCCAATTTCCGCCACCTTTACCATTTTTTTGAGCAGGAAACCGATCTTCTTTCAGTACCAGCAATTGTCGAACTCCACAGTAGCCTCCTCGTCCAGCAATTCTTTGCACATGATCATAATATCCGGTCTGAGACCATGAATTTTCAGCCTTGTGAATGTCAAGCTTAAAGGTATCAAGGGACTGATTGTTAACATTGAAGTTGACCCAGGCGAGATCGTCAACTTTTTGTCCTGGTTTTTCTGTGCGGCGACTGTTGAGGCGTGGTAGCTTCACCAAAGGGTTTACAAGCAGCTGGATTGGCGCAAAGAGCCGCTCGAAATATTTTGTAACAGGAATCCAGGCAAAGGCCCGAGCTGAATACGCTGTCCGCACATATGGATTCATATAGATTCCAGTATCAAATTTTTTGGTGTCAGATAAAGAGCTGCGAAAAGGGGGCAGAGCTATGATATCTGCATGGATCAAACAGCACTCACTTGAGTCCCAAAAGGGCTCAGGCTCAGAGCGAAACTGCAATGGCAGTTTTTCCATAAGATCCTCGTTCAGAGCTGTGCTGTGGTCGACGACTTCGGCTGCAGTGTTGTTTGTGGATAAATTTTTGGAGGTGAAATACCGCGCGTCAAAACTGACCATTCCTCCCCAGCAGCTACTTACACGCACAGCATCTCGACCAGCTAACACATCTTTTCTACTCACTGCTTCTCCTTTCGAGGCAAACCAGGGGTAAATTGGTATACCTAAACTATACCCTTCAGCGTCTCGTGTGGCAAACGTATCATAATACTTCCAACTCGTATCAAAGTCGGCAGCGCATGCAGCTTTATACTCTGATTCCCCATTTTCATTTACATTTGTGCCCCAGATAAGACGGAGTACTTCTGTGGGATTAAAGTAAACATCATTTAGGAAAAGCACTTTGCCAAATTCTTTGCCTTCTTTTTCAAGTTCCTTTAAGGGCTCCAGAACCTTATTACGAATTGCGGCGAGGAAAGCAATTCTTTTGATTCTTTGGGTTCCATCTGGTAAAAGAACTCTCGGTAAGGTTTCCAAGTTGTACGGTTGATCCTGCTCTGAAACAATCCTGTGATCACACTCTAGCATCGTACTCAACTTCTTCAACACGTCCGTAGGTCTTCCATATATGCTCACAAAAACTCTTTCCGGTCCAATCAGCTTTATCAGTGATAATAAGTTCGGGCCCCATGAGCTAGTGATCAACTCTCCGTCGACGATATTCGCAGCAATATACACCCTCTCCTGTTTGTCAATTTTAAAATTGGTAGCATGGCTCTCGACATATGATTTGTTGAAGGCTAGTTGTAAGCCTAGAAGTCCGAATAATAGTAATAGCAGATAGATTGGTCTACAGAAGCGAAGGAAATAACGACGGAATTTCCGAGATTGAAACGAGAAGCGACTGCGACGAAAGATGGGTTTATCTTTGAATTCTTCGATGTCCTCAATACCCTGGGTTGAGCATGAAGGTAGACGATCATAGGCCGTTCTTTTAGATGGCATGGTACTCTTGGTTGCGGTTCTTCATCTACAGCTGTTATCAACGTTGTCATTACGTTCAGCATATTTTTACCTCGATTCCCACATGAAGATATTTTCCTTGTGGACAAAAAACTTACAAAGAATTCATTTCAGTGCATTTCATACAGTTGGCTATGCCGAACAGCACGAATTTTAGGCGTTTGGCAAGTAGCTACAACAACACGGAAATCTTCAGGCACAAATTGTGAAGGAATTAGATCGAGTTGTACATATCCTTCCATTGGCGTAAGTCCATTATAATACCCTCTATCAGGGGTTGTAAAGGTATAATTTTAAATTGAGAAACACACTTTAAAATTATACCTTTACATCCCCTGATAGAGGGTAGGACCATCGAAGATTTCCTGATCTATCCAGGTACTATACCTCTAGGATAGATTTTGTCCAGTGGAGCAAAAAGTGGAGTATTTCAATGGCAATCGCTGCCTCATATGGCATGATCTACCGAGAAATAGAGTTTCTAATATTTTGGACAGGGAATATTTGTATGGTGATTTTATCCGGCCGTGATTTTGTCCACAACGCTAACTCCTGAGACTTAACTCAATTAGGTCATTTATTTTTCTTCTAGTTTCCTACTCTGTTGGTCTAAACGTTTATCTACAATTTAGTCGGCCCTCCTCTAGCACGTATTACGGCCTCGCATCTTCTATGCATGCTTCTAATGAGCTTTTCCAACCTTTCAGGCTTTGTAGCATCATCCCAAGCTTCCTTCACTATATCTCGAAGTTCGTCATGAGACCGCTGTCTTCCCCCATCCAATCTTGGATAGTGGTACTGTATGTAGTCCTTCATGCCACCCCATACGTGCTCGATTGGATTGAGGTCGGGAGAGAATGGTGGCCAGTTGATTGTGGTGATAGACCTCTCCCTTAGCTCATTCATAGTGGCCGCAGAAGCGTGTGCGGGAGCGTTGTCCTGCATCACAGAAAGTTGTGATTTCATTGAAACCATGCCATGTATAAGTGGCACTATTCTCTGGGAGTAGTTATCTGACGTGATAGTCCCCCATTCTTCCTCCCAGAAATGGCTAGCACCCTGCTCTGTCCCTGCAATACACCCCCAAAATTCCAGCCGAGATCTTTCCTAAGCTTTTCTGTCACGCAATTGATGTCAACTTCTTCCCTAATCTTGATCTATAAGTTAGTTCGTGAAGTTTTTCAAATTGAAACTTGGCATACAGACCTTTCGAGTAACCCAATCTCTTTTGTGTCGGCCGCCGGTGACCCAGGTCTCATCTGTCCAGAAGATATTCATCCAGTCTTCGTCAGTCAAGTCTTTGTGGGCTTCTGCCCATTCCAAACGCTTTCTTCTATTAACTTCCGATAAAAACGGTTTTTTGAACGATGGACAACGCCCATATCCTCTTTTCTTTAGCTCGTTCTGTATCACAAATTCACTTACTCCCAAATGTTGGAAGGGCCCAGAAGCAAGTTCTAGCCAAGACATCCGACGGCCTTCGGGAGATGCTGTTATGAAGTCTTCAATTTTATCCACATCTTCATGGGAAATCGTTGGAAGCCGACCTGGGGCTTTCTTTGGTTCCAAGTACGGAACACTGAGTGTATATCTGACCCGTCTCCTTGTCACACCAAGCTGGTCTGCAATTGTTGTTTGGTTCATTCCACTTTCATGAAGCGTCTTGATCTAATAAAATATTAATGGAGATTTAAAATCATAATTATTTACAACTCACTTGAAGACGTTGGTCTCTATGTAAGCGATTGGACACAGGGGACGAAGTAACGGGATGTGTTTGATTCATCTTTTCGAGTTAGTTCATCAGCCAGTAGACTTTTTATTGTAAAGAATGAATAACTCACCTTTAAATTTTGTAGAATAGCAAGATAGCAATAGGAATTTATTGGGTGCTCAGATTGATGGTATTGGCGATGTTGTCGGATTATGGCTACGAGATCAATGGTCGTCATTCAATTGAAAGGCCGGGTAGTTCAGGCAAACACTTTGAGCTCCAGTTATTATTGAAGCTAGTAGGGATTATCTAGAGCTAGTAGGGTTAGACCCCTGAAACGAGAGTTTTCTCCACTGGACAAAACCTACCCTGGAGGAATAGTACTCTCTCTCAAGGATCCTGAATTTACTAGTGTCTTTGAGGGCCCGCAAATATACAGGGGACCGATATAGGTAGATCCTTGTATATTTATGGTGTGAATTATCGCTTATCCGCGCGCTAGGTCACTTGGAGCTCTCGCAAGATTAAGCGCTCACCGTCCATAGTGCATCGCGGGTCGTCAATCAACCATCACCGCTTCCATCAAATTGCCATCAGAACATAACACATCAACCCCTTTTCTCGGGTCGGATGGTGGTGTGGTACACCGTCCGGGCCATTCTCCCAAGTAGAGTCTGGGTAGCCGAGGCACATGCCCCACTTGAGACAGGAGAAAGCTGGTTCGAATCCAGCAAGACCCTCACACCA
>JAKRRZ010000702.1:0-17099 GCA_022627015.2 Podosphaera aphanis | reverse complement strand
AACTAGAGGAACTATGCGCTCGCAGTACTTTTGCGCAGTTATTGACCCCCAGCTCTTTTCCCAGAACAGACAAGGTCCTTTTTGTCTTCCAAAGAAGCTCCCCCAAAACATCCAAGCAGTTCTTTTCTGAGTTTTGTCCACGAGGCAGGTGTCCTCCAGCTCATCTCCGGGCTAAGAAACATAATTAGTAAATTAAAGCACGAATACTGACTGATAGCCGAGGTGCAACGAACCTTTCTGGTTACGTAAACATCTCGGTGTCTACCATCAGTAACCCATGTCTCATCACTCCAAAGAACCCGACACCAATCATTGTAGGTCCCGTGAAGGCGTTCCGAGAACCATTCAAACCGCTTTCTTTTGTTAGCCTCGGATAGAGGAGGCTTTTCCGAAGACGTATGTCTATAGTATCCTTTATCTTTAAGCGCACTTGTGATAGCATATACACCGGCATTCCAGAACCTAAATTCATACACAAGTTTGAGGTACGACATTTGGTGATTTTTTCGAGACAGCCGTACGAAAGCCTCTAACTCATCGACTTGAGCTTGAGTAAGTTTACGTTTTCCTATTGGCCTTGGAACCGGAGCTAGAGTGCCTCTGGTCATGATGTAGCTCACTTGTCTATAACTCAAGCTGAGCATTGAGGAGATTTCGTTTCTCTTGTAGCCAGCATAGTGCAATATCATCGCCTCAACTCATTTTAGCAAGGATATCTATCCCTAAATTAAGTGATGAATTACCTGGATGCACTGAGTAGGACTAGTTCTGGCAGAGTAATCGCGCACTGTTGGAGATGTTAGAGATTTGCTTATCTAATAGATTCAATTAGTTTGAATAAAATAATAACATAATTTCTATGATTAAGCTCACTTTCGATTTGATTCTCGCAACAAGATAATTATTTCTCTGCTTATTGTCGCTTGTAGTTGGCGACGGCAGACTCTCTAATCTAGTGATGGTAAAAATTTGGCAGATCTAGGGCTTGGACAGAGCAAAACGACTAGGTGTCCCTGCTCGATCACCGGCAGTAAATACGCCCTAAATTAGCTCCAAAAACATGACCAGGATATGGCCGGGTCTGGACCCCTGTGTATAATAAAAGGCCATTTACATTGTGGACCCCTGAATGAGAGTATGGCGAGACCCCTACCTATAATTGAAATTTACATTCACGACCCTAGAACGAGAGTAGCTACCCAAAAACTGAAGTAAAGCTACCGGTTCCCTTAGCTAAATCGTACTCACTTTTAGCGCCATATTTATCCCACATTTATACATGTACATATATTTATGAAGTCTCATAACACATATTTACAATTATTATTAAATAAAGGGTACCCTTATTAAAATTAAATTCTATTAGCTCAGCATAGGTACATTCTAAGACAAATTATTACGTGTGTATTCCTTAATATAGAATGTGATCTGCCGCTAAAAGTGAGTACGATTCAGCTTATTCGTACTCGATTGTATTTTAGCCAACCCCTTAAACAAATGGCATGGTTAGCGTGGCAACTCCTAATTATGACCTCTGTCCCCTGTAATTTTAGTCCCTTTTTAAAGGAATATCTCAGATTTCGAATCGAATATGCGATTATGCGATTTTCGCTAACAAAAATCTCGGGCCGAAAATAAACTCGAATATACCGAGGATATTCCCTTATTTCATATTCCCTTATCGAGGGATCACTGTATCACTTAAAGCAGAAAAATCCAAATTGAGTCACATTTTTGTGCGCATGTATTTCATTAGAGTTCTATACGATTGTACATATATACATATACATCTTCATTCATACAGGCTTATAGAAATATTGGATACTTGTTTGTCGTTTCGAGTTTATCCTCTTCCATTTGTAACTCTTGAGCAGAGTATCAATTGCCTCGAGATCAACATCTAGAGACTTTCCTATTGGAGAAGGATGGTGTGCGTAATCATACGTTAGTGCAAGTGTTGTATTCACATCTTTTAGGGAATGACAAGGTCTTTCAAGTTCTTCTGCTTGTTCTAATGCCATGGAGTCTGACTGTCTTATCATAGAATCGAATCAACTACCTCTTCCATGGAAATGCTTTCCATATTTGCTTCATCTAGAAAATCCACAAAACTTTAACCGACATGCGATTCCCCGGTGCACTAACTGTAAGAGTTTACAGCCCTTGTTGTAAACTCGGGCTTAGTTCCCTCGCTTAAAGTACTATTTCTGGCGCCGATCGTCAACTTGCCTGATTGGGATGTTGGCTGGACCCGCTTAATTTACGACGATCGTAATCAAAATATAGGATTTGGAGTTATGAGAGAACCTTCATGAACTTTCTATAAAGTAGCAGAATGGTTCAATATATTCTTGCATCTTCTATGATGTTCTAAGGAGTTCGGTTGGGAAGTTTGGGACGACTATATAAAATATTTGTCTACGTGTAGGTAGTCTTCACGTACTTCTTAATTGATTTTATTGAACCTTCACTCTGAGTAATTCGAGAACAGGCCTCTCACACTAACAGCCATTTGGAGGAGGGCCTGAACCTCTCCACGAATTGCTGACGTATCGTGATAAGCAGCTGGGGCTGTGGATTGATGCAAGATCTTCGGGTGCTGCCAGCAATTTTGATGAACTGTATTTGGAATTTCATTCCAAATTTTGTCTTTTCACTTGATGGCAGTAAGTTGATCTAGTTCGTAAGCCTTTGAAGATCCTCTGTCATTTAATATGATGGCGTGCCGAAGTTGCTGCTTTCTGTACCTTATCTTAAACGAGGCAATGATTCCTGCATCCATTGGCTGCAGTTAGATGTACAGTAGTGTTGTTTAGTGCAGGCAAGGATCCGATTTTCCCATACCCAGAAAAGTTGTCAAGCAAAAGCAGAACTTTTCTTCCTAGAGTACGTCCTATCTTGCGATTAAAGCTTGACAACCATAAGAAGAAGATATCCTTTGTCATCCAAGCCTTTTTGTTGAATTGATATTCCAAACAATAATCACCAACCTTCTTCATCCCTAATGACCTTGGACGTTGAGACTCTCCGATGAATAGAGGAGCGAATTTCTCGCTACCATCTGCGCTTGCACAAAAAAGAATTTTAATTCTTGTTTTATCTTTTTTTCATGCCTTTTGTCTGTCGAGCAGAGATAGTTCGATCGGGAGACATGCGATAAAAGAGTCATGTTTCATCTGCATTAAATATTGTTGAAGATACCAATTTGTGCAATCTCAGGGAAATGAGTTTATGCCTGAGATATACATTCCCTGGTCTGTGCATAGATATATACATCTAGACAGATTAACCCCATAATTCTTTCTAGAGGTTGATCTGAAAAATTTATATTTGATTTCGATACATATTGTTGGCTGCCGGCAAGCTCTTATTAACTAAGTGATACTCTCAGAGTTGGTAGATATTCATTCCGATACACTTTCCTGAGTTGTTTATTTATTTCATCAAATATATCTCTCGAAGCATATCCCGATGGCAAAGCCTTTAGCAGGGGAAGCTCCTGTTCGACTAGCTCGGTGTTAACTGAGTCACTTTCGCCATGTTGACGGTGCATCTTGAAATGATGCCGGGTACAAAATGATTGCAGCCAACCATTTGAACATTCAATGGAGAGCTTTTTATCTATGGTTAGCCGAGCAATAAGTTCATCGCGAAGCTGACATCCCTTTTCTCTGATCAGGTCGTAACTGATACTTACCTATGCTCTAGGTCAGACACCCAAATCATTAAAGCTTCATCCAACTCTGGGTATTTGACAGCTCCGGTTCTCTTTTTACTACTTTCTACACCGTCATATTTTTGCTTCCGAAGTTCATCTTTTGCTCTGAGAATGCGGGATATAGTCGAAATGTTTGGAGTATCCAGAAGTCCAAACCTTGTTTTCGTCCATGATTCCATTTCCTTAAGTATCAGAAAGCTAGCTGATCTCGATTCGTACTCATCAATAATTACTATCTTTTGATCCAATGTTAAGTTTTTCTTTGAGTTTGCAGGCATTGCTTTTCTGTACACGTATCTCATGATTAACATTTTATATTTTTAAGCTTAGGAACGTGATGGGTTTACCTAGATGGATGAAGACAGAGTGTCAAAACTTAAGTAGAAATTGGTTGAATGCTTGAGAGCCAAAAGTCTGAATATTCTGGGGTAAGAGATTGGTATATTCGGAGAAAAAATGATGTAATTGGTAAGAAAGACACAAGAATAAGTTTAAATCAAGATAGAAAAGTTCCAGACTTTCCCAGAAATGTAGAGATAGAAAAACTGATCTATTGAGAATTAGTTCTAGAATCTTGTCACAAATACCGTCTTCCCCTTTTAACCAAGGCATTCTTCTTCTAAGATACATGAGTCCTGAGGCCATGTATACTCAATCGTTCGTTTCAATCAGGTATAACCTGCTTGACGAGGAACTACCATTTCTCGCATATATACATGTATGGAAGCAAAAATGGCATGAACCAGAGATGTAGATTGTCCTACTGTGGTACCAGGGTACGTTTGGCACAGTGGAGCAAGACTTCACATAACAACAGCACCTTCAATGTTTGGAGAAATCAAAATCCAATATAACTTTTTTATGCGCGCAACTTCATTACTTCTCCCTTAGGTTCTATCTTCTATGAATACACGTACTGAATGTGCTGTTGTTGTGCGAGGTCTTGCCCTGCTGTGCCAAATCTATCCTGATGCGATAGTATAATATGATCTAGATATAGACACGTGCATGATCCTCTTGCACTTTGCAAAATTTGCAGGCGCCAAAAACTTTGGTGGCAAAAAGTTCGGTGGACCTTTTTTTTTATTTAGACAGGTTCAACTGTATGTAGCAGTTCATAATAACCAGGCAGAATAATTTTTATATGGGGAGGGACTTCCCATATCCAAAAGGGGGAACTGCGTGTATCACTACTCGAAGAAATGGACGAAGACAATGCTTAAAAGCATTGATTTAGGAAACCCTCTATTTAGTTTTGGTTTGATCTTTAGAAAATGATGAATGACGAGAAATTTATGAAACGGGGTCGCGTGATTTTCAATAGGGATTTGGCGGTTCCCTAAACCAATTTTTTTTTTTAAATCATTCTTGTGTATGCAGCCTTTAGGCTATGACACGAAAGACCCTGGTACGGTACATGGAGCGATGTTTCAACATGACATAGGGGGCACTCACACCGAACATCATTTGAAGACATAACTCGAAGTCAGGCGCCTTACAGCCCTTTCTACCCTCAACCGTATATGTCTGCCGTAGGAACGCATTTCAGCCACCCACGGCTGTCCTGTGTGCCTTCAACATCGTCACATACATGACCAGGCGAGAAATGTGGTGTGGGGGTCTTGCTGGATTCGAACCAGCTTTCTCCTGTCTCAAGTGGGGCATGTGCCTTGGCTACCCAGACTCTACTTGGGAGAATGGCCCGGACGGTGTACCACACCACCATCCGACCCCCCTAAACCAATTGCGTGCTGCTTGTGCGAGGGGTAGAAGAGTCTGTGCCAACGGCCTTTCTCTCTCAAATGAGTTAGAAGATTACCTCTGTGTAGGTGTTTAGTCTACTTAGGCTCTACTTAAAAAGTCATGCAAGTATATGTATGCCTATGCCAACTTTTTCATCACGTCTCATTTTGGCAGTAGGAGCGATTCAAATCTTCAAAAACTTGAACAATTCGTCAGGCTGCCGCCAGTACTACTAAATTTCCATCACTTTTTCGAATTGCCAGTTGACGCTTTGCGAGTGATGAATTATTGCTGGCCAAGAACCCCTACCATTTTTCTTCTCTTTCTCTACTTCTCTCGACAATCTTAGGTTTCTTCTTTTTTATTGACCAATAAAACATGCTGTTTCACTAAATTACCCATTTATTTGCTTCAATTTATCAAGGCGCTCTAATCGTATAGTAGCCTGTATTATTTATTACAGAGTTGGAGCATCGCCGAGAGCAAATAGTCGTAGTTAAATAAAGTGTTAATTCTTCATCTGGTAGAATTAGTCTTTTCTTAGCTAAAAAGCATTCTATTCTATCACATTATCGTCCTACCGAGACCTACGTCGATTTAGCGCCTGTATCCGTCCCATATCGTGGTATTATGATAGTGGATGGGAAAGTTACTCGATATGAAGGGGTATTATCCGGGACCGATTCGAGGCCTAAATTCATGAGGTATACATTAGCAATCCAAAGCTTTCTAGGCTGTGCCCAAGAGTGACACGCTTATTACATATCTTGGACAAGAAGGATACGATAACGTACATGTCGTGGTGCTCGGAGAGATTCGATAAATATTTATTTAGCTCTTCGACGCGTTGCTTATGGGACTTGAGCCCCTCTTTGAGAAGTCGATCATGAAGCTTAACTATCAGTTACGCGTTGCCCAAGCTGCCGATTCTTGCTTACCCGTCTCCGTCGCATTTCCTCATACGCCCGCTCACTGGCCGTTTTCATTCCGTCGCCTTCCGCCAATTCAGCATCAGCTGTGATCATCGGGCCTTCGCTGAGTGGCGCTTCCTGGGCTAACGAGGAGACATCTTCAGACGAGACACTAGATTTCGATGCATCACCAGCAGTATCGCCGTGAGAGCTTACCTCTCCGGCCTTCTTTTTCTTCTTCTTCTTCTTCTTGGTGATACCGACAGGACCACTACCTTTGAGTTTAAGTGGACCTCGTACAACTGGTGTGTATTCATCCGTCGTCATGGTTCATGACTGATTTGCACAGATAGCCTATCCTGTGTCAATCTGCATTCTGAACCATGTCCAAGTCTAGTCTCAATCGCTTAGCGCAGAGGAACAATAGAAACCCCGATCCCGAAAGGAACAAATTGGAGATCGCATGCTAGCGAGATTCGTTCGGGCCGAGCTCGCTTACTCTCACTCGGCTGATCGGCAGAACGAATTTTATTTCATTGCCGACGACGAACGCGACGAGCGCCGGCGGGGCAGGCTCACGATGACAGCATGAACAAGATAAGCTCGCAAATTATCATAATTAAATTAGTCACAGTATCCCAAAATTTCTCATAAAATCGATCGCTCCACAACTGCTAGCTCGCATTAAGGTCGAACTGGGGGTCGGATGGTGGTTTGGAGTAGAGTCTGGGTAGCCGAGGCACATGCCCCACTTGAGACAGGAGAAAGCTGGTTCGAATACAGCAAGACCCCCACACCAAATTTCTCGTCTGGTCATGTATGTGACGATGTTGAAGGCACACAGGACAGCCGTGGGTGGCTGAAATGCGTTCCTACGGCAGACATACGGTTGAGGGTAGGAAGGGCTGTAAGGCACCTGACTTCGAGTTATGTCTTCAAATGATGTTCGGTGTGAGTGCCCTCTATGTCATGTTGAAACATCGCTCCATGTACCGAACCAGGGTCATTCGTGTCATAGCCTGAAGGCTGAATACAAAAGAATGATTAAAAAAAAAAAAAAAAAGGTCGAACTGCTTGAAAATATGCAAGTTTGAGGATCCGGAGCGGTGAAGCTCCTAAACAACAATATCTACGCTAGTGCAAACGCTAGCGTACCCACTAACGTACATGCATAATAATATCCACAAGTTTAGTAATACTGCCGCAATATACATGCAGAACTGCACCACTCGGTGCGGAGCATTAGCGTAGGGCACATATGCATCAACAACAAACAAATGGATCATGTAAACTATGCCAACTGACCATGGGGTATGTTGCTCACGAATAATGGTCATGACTGGAGTTTAGGAACCGTGGATCGGAGAATGTATTTATAGGGATACCCTGTACAGCTAGAGGAGATTGGATTCTTTAATTCACGATACAGTCTTAGAGTTTTGCTATACAACAGATATAGTGTGAACCCCGAGACACATCGTGATATAACCGTTAACAAGTTTACCTTACTTACAGGGAACCTCAAGTTCCTATGCAGTTGCAAAATCCTTTTCTTAGGTCCAAGCACAGAAAGCGGGGAAGGCGAGAAGGTCTAGAAATTCGCTGTGAGCCATTCCCCCCAACTGTGAGACCAATATCCAGTTCTCTTTCATTCATTTTCCACGTCTATTAAACACGGTCGAACTCTACGAAAAATGATTTTCCTTAACTTGAAATTGAAGTTATGTACAGAATGCCTTGCCCAGCTCCATATTTTTCAAAAAAATAGATTTTTTCGTCCATGGCGTCGTCCATAGTGAAATTAGATCGAGCATGTTCAGTGATGAATAAAAGTGGGTGAAGCGGAACTGATCTCAAAGTCAGGGGAATAGCGTTCAGCGAATTTCCAGACCTCCTCGCCTTCCCTTTTCCTTGGTCAAAGCACAGGGAGAGGGGAAGGCGAGAAGATCTGAGAATTAGCTGAGAGCCATCCCCTCCGACTTTGAGATCAGTTTCACTTGACCTTTATTCATCAATAATTACGATCCAATTTCACTGTGGACGACGCTACTGACGAAATAATCTACTTTTAAATGGAAGATTTGGAGCGGGAGAGTGCATTCTACATTAATTTTCAATTTTTGGTCCCTAAAATCAATTTTCGTAGAGTTAGACCTTGTATAATAGACGTCAAAAATGAAAAAGGAGTGACATGGAAATTGATTTTAACGTTGGAGGGGATGGCTCTCAGTCAATTTTCAGATCTTCTCGCCTTTGTGGATCCTAAAGTAACATCACTTGTCAATACAAATTATGTAGCCGAATGCGGTTAGCCTATCTTAGGAGGCTCCGCGTATATGTAGATTTCGTAGTCAGGAGTTGAGGATATACACAAATTTAGGACTTAATAGCTTTACCACGGAATTACCTTAGTTGAAGCCACGAGCCATTTGTGACCCATTACATTATTCTAATCACTCGAGTATCATACACACCTTCCCCTCTCTCTGAGCTTCGACCAAGGAAAAAGAATTTTCACCTGCATATGAACTTGCATATCCTCAAGCAAAACGACATTTATGCGGGCCACCAGTAGTAGTAGATGACATCCCCTATTGCTGGGGCGAGACCGAGTCCAAGATTAGAGCCCCGGAATGTTTAATTTTCCTGCAGGGCTTTCTCCGAGGACTCCTTGCCAGAACACTGACAGCAGCTCCCTCCTTGGGTCGGATGGTGCAGTGGTACACCATCCTGGCCAATCTCTCAAGTAGACTCTGGGCAGCTTGGACACTTACCCCACTCGAGACAGGAGAAAGCTTGTTCGAATTCAGTAAGACCCGTCAACCACACTTACTCGCGGTGGTGTTTTTCTCATAGCTTGATGAAAGCATATTCAGATAACCACGGAGTTTTCCCGCTTTTCCCTGTGGTGGGTATTCACCAAAGAGGTTACATGTCGCAAGACGTTATCCTCGTGGTGGTATCTGCAAATGAAATCTGAGTTTGAGTGTTCCAACAACGTCAAAATGAGTCTTTCTAAGAGAAACATACCTTCCGTAATCATTCATGTCATAGCTTCAGGCTGCATACACAAGATTGATTTAAGAAAAAAAAAGCTCAGTCCTTTCGGGCTGTCGTCCCAACAGCCGATTTTAAGTAGAATCCCGCTGGTCGGGCAGTTGCGTAGAAACCTTAGCCGCGGCCCGGGCCTCGGCGATCTGCTTGTAGGATGGCTCGGGACGACGAGGGTGCTTATCGTGGTAGATTGAAAGGGACTCGGATAGATTGCCACTTACCATATTGGATAGAGGCTGCCATGATGTTTTCATGTCACCGGTGTACTTAACCTGGTATCCAAACCCACGCGATTTGTGGCGTCTGGATCCAATAACAGCGTCAACCTCGTACAGGTCTTCTCCGAACTTATGGACCTCAATCGGAAGATTCGGGTCGTTAGATTATCCCGGCAAGGGATTGCCTGGGTCGGGACGCAGTAAGCTCGTATGGAAAACCGGGTGAATAGAATTTAGATCCTTGGGGAGATGTAAGCGGTAACTATGGCTACTTACTACATGTACTTCAGCTATTCGAAAGGGGCCAAAATATTTCCAATCCAGCTTTTTGCATGGCCTTCTGGTTTTGATATTTTTTGCACTGACGAACACCTTGTCACCCACCTGATACGATAGGGGAATCGCGCGATGCTTTTTAGCGTAGGTTTCGTAGTACGCTTGCGAGGTTTTCATATTTTCGCGCAGGAAATCGTGCAAATCGTTCATCTGATCGACGAATGAGTTCGCCAGGTTTTGCTGGATCCTAACATAATCTGATGCACCAGAGACGCCCAATTTTCTGGGAGGAGAAATTGCCAATCTTGGATGTTGGGCGGTATTGACAAAAAAAGGGTAACTTTAGTTGTGATCGATTCCGTTTTGTTTGCGTTGAATTCTGCTGAAGGGAGCCAACCTACCCAATCGTCTTGCTGATAATTACAATATGCTCGGAGGTAACACTCAAGATTCGCATTGAGGCGCTCGGTTTGCCCATCAGTCTCTGAGTGCCACGCTGTCGAGAGCAGCACTTGGTATTAGTTCGTTCGCAAATCGCTTGCCAGAGTTTTGCCACGAATTGGGGGCCCTTATCGGATACCACAGACTCTGAAAAACCGTGGTGCTTCCAAATATGTTTATAGAACAGGTTAGCTGTACCTGCTACATCGATACTCGCCTTACAGAGAATGAAGTGTCTGGCCTTAGAGAGACGGCAGCACACCACCATTATACAGTCAAAGCCTTCAGAAACCGGAAGAAGACCATTAAAGTCTACGGAGAGGTCTCTCCAACGACGTTCAGGAACCGGAAGTTGTTTAAGCAACCCTTGATACTTCAGGCGGGAAGGATTGATGCGCTTGAAGGTATGGCAGTTGTTAGTGTACTGCGTTATAGTCTTGAGCATTCCCGGCCACCAGTATTTACGGGATATCATTTCGAACACCTTATTACAGCCGTGATGGCCACCGTTCGGATGACCGTGACAGTACTTTATTTAAAGTAGTCTGAGTTCAGGATTGTTAGGGATGAAGATCAGGTCGTCGTAGTACAGCATGTTTTCCTTGTCAAGACAGCGAGAAAGATCTACCGACTTACCACCTAGTTTACCTGGCCTATAAGAGATAACAAAATTAAATCTGGACAAAAATTCCGACAATCTCGCTTGCTCACGATTTGGAATTTTAGTGATCATAAAGTATTCCAGATTTTTGTGGTCCGATATTACAGCGACTGGTTCGATACTTCCCTGAAGCTCTGGACGCCAGTGCTCAAAAACCGTGACTATGGCCAGAAGTTCCTTGTCGTAAATTTCATAATTAATCTGTGCGGGGCTGAGACGTCCAGAAAAATAATCCACGGGATGCAGAATGTTGTTATCGTCTGACTCAGAGAGAATACCCCCATGAGCCCAGTCGCTTGAGTCGACTTCTACGAAAAATTTCCGGTCTGGATCAAAATGCTTCAGAATAGGTGATTGCGTAAAAGCTGACTTGAGCTCTTGGAAGGCTTTGGAGCAGTCAGAAGACCACAACCAGGGTGTGTCCTTTTTAGTGAGATTAGTTAAAGGCGCCGCCACACGAGAGAATCCCCTGATAAAACGTCGATAGAAATTCGCAAAGCCTAAAAAGGCCTGAATATCCTTTACAGACTTTGGCGTTTTCCAAGAGCGGACGCACTCGACCTTGGCTGGGTCCATTTCAATACCCTGGCGGGAAATTCTCAAGCCCAGATGTTTAACTTCTTCGGCTTCGAAAGAACATTTATTAATGTCCAACTGCAGCCCCGCCGCCTTGAGTTTGTCCAAGTCGATATTCACATGACGCCGATGTGTTATAGTTATGAGCTTACGGAAGACAGGATGTTGGCCACTGAAGATGTCCTTAAGATACACAGGTGGTGAACCGATGGTGAAAACAGATATAGAGTGATGAATACTGAATGCGTATTATAATGGATGATCTGATTATCTGTCTGATGATATGATGGGAGAAAGAGATATCTTATATACATTAAGATTCGATACGTATACCATCCCATTACTCCTGATCACGACCCCTGGAATCTTTTAGCATCTACTTATGTTCTCTATAGAACAGAGTCGATGCTTCTGCTGACTTTCACGAGGTTCCATGTACTTCTATCTCTTCCAAGCACAACTATCATTACTGATACCAGCACCTCAGTCGAGCCAGCACAACACGATGTTCTTCCTGGGAAGAGCTGTAGATCAGAACATCGTCGATATAGGTGGTACAAAAGATGTCAAGGTATTCCTGAAGAGTGTTGTTTATATAACTTTGAAGGGTGCTAGGAGCATTAGTAAGACCAAAGGGCATGACTAACGACTCGAATAGACCATATCCGGTTCGGAAAGCAGTTTTCCATTCATCGCCTTTTGCGATTCGCATCCTGTTGAACGCGGAGATGGCATAGATCAACTTATCGAAGCAATGAGCATCCGAATAATTGATAGTAAATTAATAATCTAACTATAAGGAAGCATCTAGTAATGATGATGCCTCAGCACATGGCTACAAACAGAGGTATATATACACTTTAGTTCTCACCTCAAGATAACTTCCTCCTCGTCCTCGAAACTCTAAGAACCTTCTCGACGATTCTTGTTATTATATCAGCGCTACTTCATGAGCAGCTGCGTACTTGCGCACGGACCAAAACTATAGAATCTTCTAGATTATTCTAGTAGATCTGCCAGTCTTCAGGGCGTTATGAAAAGCCTACACTAGTCAGCCTAGGCTATAGCTAACTATCGGCTTACTAGTAGTTACAGGAGATAACGTCTAATTTGTGAAAAATTTTGCCTTAGAGAGGCGATCCAGAGTTTCGGAGATGAGGGGAATCGGATACCTATTTTTGACTGTGACGGCATTTAATCCTCTGTAGTCCATGCAAAGACGAAGTCGTCCGTCAGTTTTCTTGACAAAAGGAACGGGTGATGCCGCGGGAGAAGAACTTGGACGAATAAATCTCTTGGATAAGTTAACCTGCAGCCACTCGCGAAGGGCAGAGAGCTCTTCTCGAGACATGCCATAAATTCTACCGAAGGGGGGCTGAGAACCATCCTTAAGAATTATCTTGTGATTCGTCGAGCGATGAGGAGGTAAGACGCCTGATTCTAATTTGGAGAACGCCGCTACCTGATGCTGCAACCACGTTGGAAGTTTTTGTTGCAATTTGGATTTTTCTAGTTTGGAAGGTGACTTGGCCAGGTCTAGGGTACGAACAGCAAGCTGTCCAGGGTTAGACAGGACCTTGATAACCTGTTGATCAAATGGCCAAACTACACAGGGTTTAGACCTGAGAGTGGACCGACATGGAGATTTCTGGCTTGGTGGAGCAAGAGACGAAGATTCTAGGTCTTTGATGATAGGTAAATTTTCGGGTTCAGAGTTCCCTGCCGGTGCATCTCGACAAGCAGCACAAAGCGAAGAAAAAAAACAGATGGAATTAGACGACCAGTTGATACTTGGATTGTGACGAGCCAGCCATCCGTGACCCAAAATGATAGGGTATTGTCCCAATTTTGTTACGAATAGTGAGGTCAGCTCCGTGTGGTTGCCAATTCGTAGACGAATTTTGACGAAATGCGTGACCAGACCTGCTTCCGACTACCTCCCGTCCACAACACGAAGAGTGCGAGGATTGGCAAGAAGGATGGTTGGGAAGCCATGTGACCTTACGAAGGAGGGGTGAATGAAGCCATTGCCACCGGAATCGACTAAGACAAAGTTTTGCACGGGTGAGATTTTGGATACTATTAAGCAAGGCAATATCAAGGCATTAACATGATTTATATTGGCTAAAGAAATATACAAAGACTTTGGCCAATTAAGGCCATTACAGTGGCTATTTTAATGGCCTAATCTTTTAAAGAAGACAGACCAAAAATGTCCAACTCTTGGTCAAATTCCACAAAGTCCAAATCAAGCTGGTTCACAATAGCCTCCTTATCCTTGCCTTTACATTTATTAGCACGGTTCCCCGGCTCGCCACATCTCATGCAAAGTTTATATCGAAATCTCCTGTCTTTCTTCCGGAGTCAAATGTCCATCGGGCCCGAAATGGCTCATGTTGAGCTGGTCGAGCACCATCGGATCCATATCCAAGGGAACATTAGCACCGCTGGCAACCGCGGGCGCGGGCGTGGGCTAGACTGAAACCGGAGCCCAGGATGAGGCCAGATTTATCCCGCGAGGGGTCGGATATGATTTCTGAGGACGCTCCGAGTCCAGACGGAGAGCACACTCTTTGCAGAGCGCCACAAACTCGCCGAAGAAATAGGACTTCTTCAAATTCTGATGATGGCTGATAGATGATCTCAGGTCATTTGTGTAATGATCCACGGGATATCGATGCCTCAGGACCCGCCATCGCCAGGCAACCTGTTAGTGCTATCCCCTAATTGGTTCCCTTAGTTTCTGTTTAGATTCCACAACAATAACCGCGCTGCTTACGGGCCCAATATCTTCTGTCACCTTCTCTTTGTTTCCACCATCTCCTCTCAGTCTCTGTCGTGTTCTCTTGACTTCTAAACCTAGCGGCATAGCCCCATTTGTTTGTATATAATAGCAGCATTCATTATCTGCAGTGTAGTTTAGTTCTCTATCTTAGAAATACATTCGAAAGCCGTCTCATGACGCTCTATGCTCCTAATCCGTGAAGCACTACAATTTGATACTCCGCCCCTTAGGTAAGTGTCTAAGACTTTACAATCCGTTACTCCCGATAAATTCTGATAGAAATGACCCGAAGAGTCAAGAACCCTGCCAGAGTCAGGTAAGACTGTCTCGCGCCTCTTCTTCATTCGGGTTGAAATAAGACACGCCCAATATGCCCCAAACTTCTGCTAGGGATCCAAATTTGAACACACAATCGTCACCAAGGTGTCTTTCAAAGAAAGATTTTGGGCCAGGACCCAGGCTCTGATAGATTTGCGAGACTTGAGATTGAAGAGCTTTGTACCTGACGGAGTTCAAAGAGAGGGCGATTCGGATCTGCTTCTTGAAGCTCGGGTACAGAGTTTTGTCACCGCCCAAGAATTTGTCATCGCTTTTAAAGAACTCTGACTTTGAGCTGATTGGCGATGAAAATTCGTTATGGGACAGATCAGTTAGTTGGCTTACTAACTCCTTGATTCGATTTTCGGCCTCTACCAACTTGTGATCAAACACCGCGGACCACTGGAGATCATTTAATCGACGTTGGCACTCCGCGAGCTCTAGGCGTAGTTAACCCACCACGGTCTCGAGTTCAATGCTTCTTTCTTCCAAGCGACGATCTAACTATAGGCTTGTCCATAGAAGGTGTCTGACTCCTTCCTGTTCCCGATTCAGGTCCATACTCCTTAGAAGACAAAGGGGACCTATGCAATAAAACACTTTCCAGGGCGCGACGAGGACGAGGGCGCGACGAGGACGAGGGCGCGACGAGGACGAGGATGCTTGAGTGGATAGTTTTCGATTTAGGTATCAGACTAGAGATTTGAAGACTCTTTCTTGTGCACATCTGTCTTCTCTGTGAAATTATCTCCATCACGTCTCAAACCTGCTGCTGCCACTATTTTCAATCAACAGCCTGGCCTCAGGGGCCACAGGAGCTTCTCTAATATCCTCTTCCACAGTGTCTAAATTAACGGCAGGTTCTCCACCTTAGGCAATCATATCCATCATCTCCACAGAAGGATGCCTAACGGGCATATCCGGCCCAGGATTTTATGCTACTTTTCTGGCTTGACGCGAGGCCTTCGGATATACTGGATTTTTCGGACGAGAGTCTAACACTTTCCTGAAACAGGTCAGATATAAGTGTGATTCTATGTTCATCGTTAACCTTATCAAGATGAGCTATAAATTCGGATGGGCGACGGAAAGTAGGACGATTAGACGTTGAGACGGGTTAGAATAGAATTAAGAAGACGGATAATATAGGTGCAACGTGATGTAAGGAGTCACGGACGAGAAAGATGATGGTAGGATATGAATAAGTGGTATTAGGAGTACGATTAAATACGGATGTAAGTAATACTGTCAAACCTTGCTATAAGGATAGTGAGTCAACCCCAAGTTGAGGCCTGTGATTGGAGGCTCCGATGCAGGTAACCAATAGGAGCTCATAGACTAGGGTCGACCCACTATCCTTATAGCGAGGTTTGGCAGTATAACGAAACGTTGCTCGATTGTAAACAAGGAGCAACTCCGTACCATTTTATACAACTCTGAGACCCCCGTACGCGCGACAAACCCAAACGCCAACCCCATCATCCGCCTACGCGCCAGATCGGCTTCCCAACCGTCGCTTCCGACATTACCCGATATTACCTATTAGATGACATACCCTATTCCTGGGGCGAGACCGAGTCCAAGATTAGAGCCCCGGAATGTTTACTTTTCCTGCAGGGCTTTCTCCGAGGACTCCTTGCCAAAACCCTGACACTGTTCACCACTTGGTGGAAAATTATGCCCCCTGGTTCGACATCCTCCTCACAACTACTTGTTGTGTCCATTTTCGGTACAAATGCAGCAATGTGGGAGTCGAGCTTGGCTTTGTTCGATCTAGGACAAGATTCGATCTGTAGCCGGTACCCGCAGCCCAGCCTCATGTTTGCTCAAACATGCGCCCGTCGATCGGTTTCCTGAGCTCGCCTTCTGGATAAAGTTACTGGGTCAAGGACAGGCAGAGGGGGAGCTTGGTACTCGTTGCCGGGCGTAGGTCGATTGATATGCCATGCAAAAAAGGGTTAAAGTCTTGCGGTTTTGCAACTAACATCAGTCAGTATTGATGGTGTTTTGATGGTGTTTTGATGGTATTGACAGGTCATTTGGTCGCAATCATACATTGGTTTTGTCAAAGCCGACCCTTTGGTGTGTGCCAGCACAAGACTTAGAAGGATGTGGTGAACAAGCCAATATTCGTTGAGGATTTCCCTGATGGAAAACTTGAGACTCATGTTTTTTTTTTAGTTCTTATACCCGATCTGGCGCCATTTGGCCCACGCAGGTGTCGACTTCGGTCAGATACAATGATGATATAGTCGTGATGGACATCATGCTTCGGATATCATTTGCAAGAATCACTACGGTTGTGGCAGGCGGCCTTTTCTTCACCCCTACCGAACTATACCATCCGTGAAACTCACTCAAGGGAAACCTCTCAAAAAACCTTGAGTTATCCAGACAT
>JAKRRZ010000701.1:0-17118 GCA_022627015.2 Podosphaera aphanis | reverse complement strand
AAGGTTTCTTCCCCAACTCCAAATATACTAATACAGTCTGTGCCATGTGATACGATTACCTAATCATATGACCATATTCCCAGTTTCCTGCCCTTAAACTCCCAATACTCCATCTAATTACCACTAAAATTCCGACATTAGACTTGATGAATACTGACTTTCGGTGTGCTTAGTAATTTTGTGGTTGATTGATTCGATGTGACTCTGTCGCGAAAAGAATGAGCTGTACCACTAAAAGTCACAAATTTCAGACAGATATTACACTTGTATAAACACCTTTAATTTGAACGACCTATACACATCACGTAGATAAGTACTTTTAGATTAGTTTGTACCAAAAAATCTCGAGCTTTTTATTTCAATCATGTTAAAACGCGAGGTGATATTGGTAAGGTGCGTTTCACTTAGTCGCGACATAAAACTTGCCTTATTTTTCAACGACTACTAGTCAACCACAAACTTACTAAATTAAATTCAGGGTAAACTTAAAGTTAGATAAGTACCTCTACAACACTTTTTTTTTTTCGAGTTCTTATACCCGATCTGGCGCCTTTTGGCCCACGCAGGTGTCGACTTCGGTCAGATACAATGATGATATAGTCGTGATGAACATCATGCCTCGGATATCATTTGCAAGAATCACTACGGTTGTGGCAGGCGGCTTTTTCTTCACCCCTACCGAACTAGACCATCCGTGAAACTCACTCAAGGGAAACCTCTCAAAAAACCTTGAGTTATCCAGACATGCCACCATCATCATCGTAGCTTCCCTCAGTTAGGTAAGGTCTGCTGGAGTCGAACCAGCGATCTTCTGTCTCGAGTGGAGTAGATGTTCAGGCTACCCAAACCCTACTTGGAAGACCGGCCTGGATGGTATACCACTACACCATCCGACCCGGGACTATGATATCACTATGATAGATATTTCACCTGACTTGGCCACTTCGTCAAATTGATACGGCCAAACCGTGACTCAATCATTTTAAGCGGATGAACGAAGCACTTAACAACGATCAAATGACAAAAAAAATAGAAATTTAAAATCTAAAGATGGTTAATTTATGAATTATTGCTTAACAGTAGTCTCAAAGGAAGGTGGTGGGAAGTTGTGGCACCGAAGCTTAAGAAGTGATTTTTCAGAATTCAATTTCGGCAACTTTGCGAACTTTTAGCTCGCGCAATAAGACTTATCATGATGCGAAAACTTGTTAAAAGTCTTAAGTTGTATATCATTAATCATATTGATAGAATTTAAAACCAATCTATAATGTTGTGGTTGAGTTATTTCAATTGGCGCACCAAGGATCAAAAAGATTTGCAGATTGCTGTCCCTCAGCTAATAGCATAAGCGATTAGGCGAGATGGGAATGTGACCAACCGAACAATTACACGGACGACACGATGACCCGCGTGACGTAGGAAGCAACTGTCGACATTGCGTCACAGAAAAGCCATGCCAGCAGCATTGGGAGAAAGATCAAACACCCACCACGAGGTTCGATAGAGCATCTTCGCTTAAATGATTACAGTGAGGGCCAACGAAAATAGTATCGAGGCGGAATCAGAATAGAAGATACCGTAAAGGGCGTTCACGAACTTACCAAAAAGTCCATTGTTAGGTAAAAATCTCCTATTTAGCTTCGGCGGAATTGAACGCGCCAATTCTTGAATCTTAATTTTTGCTTCTGCCAATTGGTCCTTCAGAGAGAAATATCCGACATGGCGTTCAGAGAGTTTCTGGACAGGTGCACCCTGAACAAACTGAGAAAAATCTGCCATGGTCACATCTTCGTCGGCGTCCAAGTGCAGTTGCCGGGTTGCTTTCCATCATCCGACGGGGAACAATTGCACCTTGGCCAAGAATGTAAAATGTTCGGGTGTAAGTAGCTCTGGCCGGTCTGTAATCCTTCAGCGATGCAATTTGTTTTGCAATTCAACTGGAGTATTAACATAAACAGAGTATAAATGACAGGGAGTCTTCGAGCTATGCAGTATTAATATTTGGGTACGGACGCATGAGATTTGATGCGATCGCTTTAGGGATTCATGTCGAAATTCAAAACCCACCGGCCCTGCAACTGTTCCTGATGACGTTAGAGAGGCCCCAGACATGCATAGACGGATAGTGATTCGGTCTGATGCCTTCTCATTGAGCGGGGATGTCGTTGAAGCCAGCAATACGACAGAATACGAATTATAGACCGTGGTAGAATATGCTATTTTTCTGTTGACGATAATGCCACCGATATTCTCGATTGTGAGATACCGTCTGACGGTGACGCAAATCATGAATATTTAGAAATCTCACTCAGGCATCATCGTCACTTTCATTATCACAAGGTACTGGTGTGGCAACTGGCGAGAGGAGACATACCATCTAGAGGAGAGTCAACGAATGGTAGGTATTAGGTGACCTGGCATGACACCGGACGAATTGAGAGCTTCAATTCAGCCTCGTCAATCATCAAGTTAGGCTGCTACTGCAAGAAGATGTCGTCTGAATGAATCTCACAGTACCTTGGCATCTCAAGTGAATTTACCCATCCTGCTGTTCGGGATATTGTGAAAGAGAACAACTGGACCAAACTTGGTCACATTTGTCAAAAACAGAGGAAATCACCTAGCTGATATAAATTCACGCTTCACGAAGACCACGCATATTATGTAGACGTGTTCTATATTGACAGGAAGCCTGTGTTTCATGGTGTCGACCAGACTACACGATTTCAAGCTGCGAGATGGGTAAAAAGTATGTTTGCACAACATAATTACACGGGATGCACTGCAAGCATATTAGATAGATGTGTGTGTCAACCGACTGACCAGACAGTAATTATAATTCACGATGGAATGCCGTGACAAATTTCGCCATGGTAGGATTTCGGCAAGACACATACGACAATCATAACGAAACAAGTGTGCAAGAGAAATCCATAATTCAATCGGAATCGTGGAGAGATACCACCTACCGTTCGATCGCGCATCTGGCATCATTCGCAATAAAATGAAAGGTGTTGAGAGAGATGTGATCCTTCCAGTGGCGGCGAAAGCAATCAACGATCCAGCTTGCCCGGAAGGTTTTATTTACGTCATACGGAGGATGAGAGTCTTTTTGACATGGAACTCAGCACCGAAAAGTAGACCGAATTTCATAGACGACCCGGCACAAGTAATGAATATTTTGATCACGATGAACGATCGTTACTACTAGCAGTTTAGGTATGAAGTCTCTTCCGTCTGTGTGTAATAAGATAGAACCTTTCTTCTCTGGACTTTACCCTAAGCTGTGACACATTGCTCATCTGAATTTACGCCAGTGAACCCAGTTTAAAATAAGTAATCAACAACATGTACGCTCGCCTACAATCTTACAGGCGTATCGTGCGCCAATTTACACAACCTTCTCTGCCTCTTCAACCAAGTCCTCCACCCTGAAGGTTGGCTCGCCTTTCCCGAACATCTCCACTAAGCTGCGCCTCTTGCTCGCTTCTTCCTTTTCTCCCAGACCCCCGTAAAACCGCTGCAGACAGAGCAGTAACCATTTCGCTTCATCCACACTAACGCCCCGGCCCTCCATAACTTCGCCTCGGAGGAGCACGATGCCCTTCTCCTCGGCCAGCTCCAAGTGGTGCGTCACGGTCGTATGCGGCTGACTGAATTCGCCGCGGAGTTTGTACTCGGCCAGGTGGGTAAAGAGGACAGTGACGACATTTGCCGCAGGGAACGCCCACTGGAGGTAGTGAATCTCCGTCGCCTGTCCCTGGCGCGGCAGCGGCAAGATGAAGGTCGGATACTTCCGGGCCATGACCTCCAGGGACCGATATACCGGGAGCGGGATCACGGCGCACAGGGACTGCGCGTTGGCGAGGTGCCGGCGACGCCAGACCAACTCGATGTCTGCAGGCGCGAGCGCGCGCGTCTTGTCCACATCAAGATAGGAGGCCAGCGTCTTGATAGCCCGAGGCGACGACGGCGCTGGGCACGATGAGATTGGGGCCGCGCATGCCGGTGGCACCGACGGCCGCGGCATGGTGACCGCGGCTTCCTGGCGCACGGCGGCAATGTTGTCCTGATAGATCTGGCGCAGTTCCTGGACATCGCGCAGTCCGTGTCTGGAGGTTGCGATCAGTCATTGCGTTTTGCCGGCGCGGCGTGGGTAGGTGTGTCCTCATACTCTTGTGCTTTCTGGGCCAGCTTCTCTTTGTAACGCTCGAGGACGGGGTTTGACTGGGTCGCAAGCAGGCGGAAGCGCAATTCATGCACTTGAGCCCAGCGCCGTTGCGTCACTTGAGCCGTTGGGAGAGCTCCGGCGACGAGACGGCGCAGAGAGGGGGTACGGAACCTTGCCATGGTGTTAGCGTTGTGTCGAGACTATGTCGTGATTCGGGAAAAGATACTGACAGTTGGAATCAAGCCTTACCTTATTTGGAACTATAGTGATTAATACACGTACACTCTGGAAGCAACCTCATCCATAGCAGCAACCGCACCCTTCGACACAAGACATCAGCCAGGTTTTTAATATTGTTTTAGTTGCAATATGATAATATAATATGTATGACTAGGTATCTCTCAATAGAAGCTCTTCAGATTAGCCTATTGATCCCAGGTCAAACAGTTTTGCCTCAATATCTTGCTCTGAGGCTTATTTCTCCACCTGTTTGGCTTGCGGCCATTGCTTCTGTGATGGCTTCCATACTGTGAGCCACTTAACTCTCCTTTTAATTCTGCTTCTTGTATGTCTCTGTATCTATGCAGGTAGTTGACTAACTCCGTACGATAACTCAAAGCTGCTGTGGCGGAACTAATAGTTTAACGTGATTTTGCGTGGAAAATTTCACGTGCTACAAAGCCGATAACAAAGAAGCTAGAGAATAGCAAAGTTAGCGGAAAATACCTTAGTAATTTTATACCGCTACATCAGAGGCCTCTTGTTACCAAAGAGTAGAAAGACATCGGGCGCGACACATAAGTGACAGGCAAGATTTAAAAACGCGTTAGTATAGTTTTACCATGGAGCAGGTCTTGTCGCTATTCAACTAGATATTGCACGTCTAGTTTGAATTAAAATCAGTCCTTTATCATCCCGTAAAAACGTGATCGTCGCTCTAGGCTTCTAAATATTACATGTATCTAATAAAGATTCCGGATTTTAACCACATAATGCTAGATTAAGGAGGAGTTCGAAGAGAATATCATAATTGTGTGCTGCGTTCGGTCCTTACTTTTTCTCATTTCCTCTTTAGAGCATTGAAGTTGGCAAAGTGAGGAATCTTACCGTTAGGATCTCTACTTGATAACACGACCAGCAAACGAATGTGGTGAGAACCTGTGAAGTTTTCATGTCTTCTTCAAATTTCATGTTAATTAATTTTATTCCCTTTCGATTTTGACTGCTTATTGATTTGGTTGTAGAGACATTGTATTATCATAGCGCTTATCGTCATCATTACTGCAGATGCCGTGAATAAATAAACTCTTTGAATAGTGTTAAGTAGTTCGAATATGGGATATGGATAACTATACAAGCCAATGAGTAATTTCTTTGATACCGAGGGGGAGTTAGGCTGGCTTACAATCCATTATATGAATAGCAATGCTCAACCCAAGCCCAGTACGAAACTGCAATCGCGGAACTCATCCCTAAAGCATGGTAAAAACGAATATCCCATGGAGGAGAAAAGAAGATAAAATCCGTCAGGAGAAATATCGAAGGCATAGCATGGAATCCTATATCTGCAGGCAGTGATATACTAAGGTCGGGATGAACAACAAGATTTTTATCAATGACAAACAAGCCCCAATAAAGAATAGTGATTAGGGCTTCGAGAGGCGTACTCAATAGAGCTAATTTGTTCTTAATGTAGAAAGGTAAAGGCGAGAGAGTGATGTCTGCTATGAGCCCAGAGACGAAAGTTGCATAGGAGACGGCCAGGCCCAATATAGTCAGGAACTTCCAATGCCATCCATAAGTGTCACTTATATAAGAAGTGTCGTCGGATAGATATTTGAAGGAGAGAGAGAAGGAAACGATGCCGCTCAAATGGAGAACAGCAGAAACTCCAGGCGACGGCATTTTTTGATGCACTGTTGATAACACAAAGTTCTTTGTTGGTGAGAATGATAGTTGGTTGCTAAGGTAATTCTTTATTCAATTAATATTGACACATGTAGGAAGATACAATTACCATGAATTGCCTACTTGCGATACAAGTTATGATATACTCCCCCCTCCCCCTTGAAATCCAGTTTCACCGCCTTCAAGTGCTAAATACATCGGGCGGTGAAAATTGTCCATAATTGATTAGAGATTTTTCGTTTCTACAGCGATAGAGCAATAATCCGACATGTTTACATATCCATACATCCATTCACCATGCGCCCTGAAGAGATGAATTACTTTGCCATCGAAGAACCTCTTGTCAACCTGTACTTCGGTCAAATTGGCACTATCGAAAATAATATTTGACCTGCGAGAGCTATTGCCAGCGTACCTGCAAGTATCTTAGGGGAGCTCTACCATGAAGTCCCGGAGAAAAGTTTTTTCACTCCTCCCAGGAGATCCACAAACAGCAAGAATATCCTCAAGATGAAGAGCAGCGAACTAGTCGAAACGACCGGAGCACGATTTGCACCGGTACATTCAGCAGGCGATGAGATCGATGGTTTCTGAGAATCAAAGTGTTCTGTCCGCGATCCTCCAAATCTACTAAGCTAACTGAACATATTCTTACAGGTCTAAATTTGACCGATTTTTACCGTTACTGGCACTCTGTTCGGCCGCTCCTTGATTCGAACAACAAATTCCTGATCCTCTTTACTCGATTACATGGTCTAGCGATGACGCGGAAATATCTGATATAAGCGCCAAGCTTATTCCAAGGCGTACGACAGGCAATGAGTGAATCGAACTATGCGTATGCTTTCTCGGCACAGGAATATCCGATCGATTTTGAGGCATTGCACTCTCTCTGTCCAACGGGAGCAGAAGTCTCTCAATTTCGTTAGTCGTTGCCCAGGTAGCTTACAATTACTAGTTCGGCGGCAACTTTACTGCGGATGAAGCGGAATAACAGAAAAAGATATGGATAAGTAAATTGTGGTTGAAGATTGTAAACTATGTTAAGGGATCTTCATACAATCATATTTTCTGCATTTCAATATTGACCTGAAATGATGTAAAGCTTCAAAGCTTCAAAATCCAGATATTTACAAGTTAATTATCAAGAATCCTCCGGAGGGCTTTTTAACGTATTTAAACATTAATTTAATATATTCTTCCTGTACACATTATTTTATTAAATAGAAACAGCTCCTACCATTGCTGCAAACGCCATCTACCGCAGCTGTAGGGTTTGTGGATGTCACTAATATACCAACATGGTCAAGCTCCACGGGGAACTGCAGGAAACTGGAGGGAAAGCATGGAGACTGTGAAGAGTGGGCAAGGAAACATGGAGTAAGATTTGCACCGGAGAAATACCAGCTGATGCACTTTACTCGTGCAAGCGCCATAATCTTGAAGCCACAGTAAGTATACAGGGTCATCTAACCTCTCCACAGTCTTCCCTCTGAGTCCTCGGAATCTACTTTAACCCCAAGTTAAACTGGGGCGCCCACCTAAAGAAAGTGGAGCAAAAGTCGCATACCCAGGTACAATCAATATGCAGATTGGCACAATCTACCTGGGGAGCGACGTTCAAAAAGTCAAAGCTGTTATAAAGCACGTCAGTGAGACCGGCCCTCACGTATGGGTACCAGATTTGGGCCGAGGCCGGGCCCGGGTGTTAAATCTCAGAAAGGATAGTTAAACCTTTGATAAGCGTTCAGAGAAAACGCTTAAAACTAGTCACAGGTGCATACGAATCCACAAGCAGCAGAGTACTCGAGCACGAGACCTCAGTGCTTCCAATAGAGCTTTGTCTGAAGCAAAGGAAGGTCCAACACACCAGATTATCAGATAAGCTACCTGTTTGAAAGACGATCACTTCAGCATGTAATCGAATCAAGCTGCTCGTATGAGGGAGAGAGGAAATTCACGACACGAACAGAAGCAATGATGTAGCCGAATGGATTCGAATTTGTGGAAGAGAAGAGGAAGCAAGCCGATAAAGAGTGGCTGTGAAGATAGCAGCATTTCAGGAATGGAAACATTATAGGACACGTCAGGAAAACTCGGGACACCCAACGCCAGCAAACCCTGAGACTTGGAAAGCAGCATTTTTCTCCATGGACCCAAAAACAAGTAGTTTCGGAATGAACTACACAGGGGCACCAGTCCAAATCCACCAAAAGCTTGGCAGGGCCCAAAGCAGTATCGCCATGCAAATAAGAAGCGAGCACATCGGGCTCAATTCTTATCTAAGTCCTACCAGACCATGGTTCAAAGCCCAGAGGATGTGGCTAGAATTACACAGTGGATTTTAGATGAAGGGTAACTCGAACAGTTTCGACTTGTCAGTCAAGTTGAGGCGGCGATGCAGAAAATGATATACAAGGCAGGAAAGGGTAGGATGGAATTCACACTGGACGTACAGCGTAACGCACTTCCTGAAGGTAAACTGAAAACCATGAAGATGTTAGATGGCAGTATTGGGGGGTGTTTACCGAAAGTTTTCCTCCCATGTAAATATACACAGTTAGACACTTGCACGGGCCCTTTGGTTCCCTGATCAGGTTAATTGAAATCAAATCAAATAAATAGAAACATTAAATTAATGTTTTTTCCAGCGTGTCCGTGGTGAATGACCAGACAGTGACTCAGTCGTTTAACCGTAACACATTCAACACAGGCAAGAAGAGATTGAACTATAATGGTTCACCCTCCTCTATACACCACAACTTTAGCAGGGCCCAGAGTAGTATCGCCACTCAGATAAGAAGCGGGCATATCGGACTCAACCCTTATCTGTATCGAAGAAAGGTTCCCGGAGTGGAAAGCCCCATATGCTAGTGTAGATATCCGACACAAAACGTTCGACACATGGTAATGTCGTGTCCTCAATGGGCTAAGGGAGAGGAGAGGTGCTGTGGCGAGCCAAAGACAGATCCTTTGAAGCCATGATGAATAGCCCCGCAGACATGGCTATAATCACACAGTGGATCTTAACCCGAGGCTGGATTGAACGATTTCGACTTACAGGGAAATCGAGACAGCAATGAAAGATAAAATGAAGCGAGTGGGCAAAGGATAGGCTGATCGGTATTCACACTGGATGAACATTGCAATAGCACCTCCTGAGGGATAACTTGGAAACCTGAAAGACACAGGACAGGCAGAATCAGGGGGGGTTCCACCGAAGGGTTTCATCTTTTGTAAATATTAAAGTTTTAGTCTCCTTCAGGGACCCTTAGGGTGTCTGATTGGGTTAAATGAAATGAAATCAAGATCAAACAATAACACATTAACTATGTTGCTTTCCATTTTCGTCATAATTATCACGGGATCAGATTTGCTTGGCAGAATCAAATTTCAAGGGGGGGGGATATGACGATTCTGCGATACGTGCATAAATGTAGTTAACAGCGATCCATCTATATACTAGTACACACATATCGTAATATATTTACCCTTTCTACCGCCTTATTCTGACAGCAGGCCATTGCAATGCAGCCGGCGCACGTGCCTCTAAAAACGGGATTTAGTACATGTATGCATAACTGCAGCATTTATCTTACAAAAAAGTAAACAAACGAACAATAATAAAAGCCCATCACCATCACCATCACCATCACCATTATCAAGTGAGTGTCGAACAATATCTTGGCCTAATTATTTCCGAGCAGTAGCTCGTATCCTCCTCAATCACTTAACATGATTGCAGATGGTGAAAAGCCAAATACCGGCAAGAGAAGTCGGAGCGAGGAAGATGGTGAGTCTTAAATATTCTATCCCTACTGAAAATAAAGAGCTGCTGATAATAAAAAAAGGCACCTCGTCCGATGATGATGAAGACGTTGGTCCGCAACTTCCATCCGAAGGCTCAACCCACAAAAAACGCAGGAAGCTTCCTTACGAGAAGCTATACATATCTGCTTTGCCCAAATCTAAGAGGTACTCAAAGTCTCTAATGCACAAAGAACAATTAGCTTTTGTTACCATGACGCCTCTCACGGATTTTCTTATCACTAGTTCAATCGATGGAGTCGTAAAATTCTGGAAGAAGGTATCGGAAGGGATAGAGTTTGTCAAAGAGTTTAAGGCTCATATTGGGGAGATAAAGAGTGTATCAGTCAGCGCTGATGGAAGATCTTTTGCATCGGCTGGAGTAGACAAGAGCATCAAAATATTTGATGTATTAACTTTTGATCTACTATCAATGTTGACAATAGAGTCCATTCCCAAATGTGTATGTTGGGTACATCGACGAGGTGCATCTCTCCCCTTACTAGCTGTCTCTGATGAGTTAAATCATACCATCCGTGTTTACAATGTCGAAGGACAAGCACAAGTTCCAATTCATACAATCACACGTTTACATCGAAATGTCGTATCTCTGATGGCATTCAATAATGCCTATGACTGTGTTATTTCAGCTGATGAAAGCGGCATGATAGAATATTGGAGCCCCAGCCAAAATTATGAAAAACCAAGTAACGTGTTTGAATTCAAAAGCTCTACAGATCTTTTTGAATTTAAAAAAGCCAAAGTCACTCCAACATCTCTCACTGTATCTCCGATTGGAGCACAGTTCGCCACTCTTTCCCATCCAGATAGAAAAATTCGAATCTTTGATTTTGCGACAGGGAAGCTTTATCGGACTTATGATGAATCGCTATCAACTATTGAGGAAATGCAACAAGCAGGCACAGCTTTGCAGAAGCTTGAGGACGTAGAGTTTGGCCGACGACTCGGAACGGAAAGAGAGCTTGATAGTCCAGCTTTACGGAATAAAGCTAATGTTATCTTTGATGAGACAGGTCATTTTATCATTTACGGCTCGTTACTCGGCATCAAGGTCGTCAATACTTTTACTAATCGTGTCGTGAAAGTGTACGGGAAAGATGAGAATCACAGATCTCTTAACATTGCTTTGTACCAAGGTCAGCCACAAAAAAAAGGTATCGTTACTGTTGCGATGGCAGCTTCAAACAATCCATTACTCCAAGAATCAGAGATTCGCGATCCTATCCTTTTCAACACTGGAGTCTCAAAGCATAGATTCTATATGTATACAAATAACGAGAGTATTTCCAAATCAACGAGAGATATTCAAAATGAAAAGCCTACGAATCTAGTCGCAAAGAAATCGGTGGAGGCAAAATCTATCGACAGTGGTACAGGAGCAATTATTCACACAACTTATGGCGATATCCATCTTCGTCTTTTTCCTGATGCGGCCCCAAAGTCAGTTGAAAATTTTGTAGTTCACTCACGAAATGGTTACTATAACAACACAATTTTTCACCGAGTTATTCGAAAATTCATGATTCAATGCGGAGACCCTCTCGGGGATGGAACCGGTGGTGAGAGTATTTGGGGTAAAGAATTTGAAGATGAATTCAGCACACTCAAACATGATAAACCTTACACTGTAAGCATGGCTAATGCAGGACCAAACACAAATGGTAGTCAATTTTTTATCACCACTGAAAAAACTGTAAGTTCGCTGGGGACCCAATTGGAATTTGATTTGCTAATTTTGGTTAAGCCTTGGCTAGATAATAAGCATACGATTTTTGGAAGAGCCATTCAGGGCTTGGATGTGATTCATAAGATTGAGAATGCAAGAGTTTACAAGGAAAAGCCGGAAGAGGATATCAAGATTCTCAACATAGAAATAATATAGTTCTAAGGGCCAAAGCCAGGTTCAGGAAATGAGCCAGTCTAAACCAGATTGTGGATAGATGTCTTCGGCTGCGACATTGAGCCGCGAAATTTCTGTGAATGTCTTGCATTACGCAGATACAGTTTCCTTCTAACAACTCAAGCAACGCGTAGATTCCGCTTAACAAACTATGGGATTTAAATCTTAGCAAGGAGCTACACATTTCTTGTCTTCGACCAGCCATTTCTCGAACACGAGCGTATGTGTGTATCCTGTATAATGCACCCCACGGGCCTGTTCAAGACTCTATCTCTACCTACCGGTATTGCACACCATGTCCACGGCGACACGACCTTGTTGGCCGTTGCCGTTCCCTAACTTTTGCCAGTACTCTTTGTTCCTCTCCTCAATGAGCGCAAAGCGTTGTGCATATATCTTTGAAAGTTGAATTGAAGGTATAGACACATAGATCTGCTGGCTACTACTGGCTGACAATCTTGCTGAACGTACCTCACTCTAACAGACTGATAGAAATCATCTACGCCGAAAGGTGTGTCATCTCTACTTGTGCATACATGACCGCGAACTACAGTTCATCAATGCAACTACTTCCGGAAATGCAGGATCGGGATCAGACCGATATACCACGTTGCGATTGGGTCTATGACAAAACAGTGACATAGTTCTTGACGAAAGGCAACATAACCGACTACCTGAACTAGTTTATCTCATATGTAACGTATGTATAAGTTTTTTCACGCTAGAGACAGATCCATCAAGATCGGCCTCACATGTGTTAAAAAAGTTTTACCCAACGTACAATTTAATTACTTTCGGCGGGTGAGTGGGTTATGGATGGAGTTTACAATCTAATATAAATTTTAATACGAAATCCTTCAGTCAAAGCAGAGAATCATCCCCTTTCTACTGGTGAGGACAGGCATAATGGCTCGTAACCCAACCAAGGCTCCCTGAGTGTATGCAGAGTCCGTTAAGCGACCCAAAGGAGACTTAAAATTATATTCTAAGGATGTGTATGAGTACTGTTCGTAGGACTGAGCCTTGCCCTAGCGTAATGAATTCAAACTAGATATTTACTGGGTATGATTGTCAAGATGTGGTATTACCGGGACAAACACGACGGCATCGTCCTAATGGTCCAAGCTGACGAATTTTCCTTTTCCTAGATAAACATTTAGAAAAATAATTCTTGAGTGCGGGCCAAATTTACCGGAGCTTTCGATGGCGAGGCGTCCAGGGTCCAGGGCGCCTGAAAGAATCTCTTTCGGATTAAAGCCTCTTAATTTCCAGTTTTGGAGAGGATAAGATAATAGGTGCTAAAGGAACTTGGTGTGGGTTATGTTGCTAAGTAGCAACAGTCCTAGGAATTAGATTTTCCTCGGTTGGAAATGTGTTTTCATATATGAAACACAAGGTCAAAATTCGCTTTATTTTTCAACGAGGGCACATTCTTTCAATCATTCGATCACAGGTCGGAATGAGCATTTCAAGAGTTTTTCTTTTCTTTCACCCAAATTGATTTAGCTCGCTTTTCATTTGGCGATGATATTTGATGCGTAATAAGGTTTTGTTTAAACAGCCTCGACCACCAAACATTTTCGTCTAGATATCCTAGGGCTTCTGAAATACTGAATTTGTTCAAAGGAATATAATGCTAGATTTTGTGTTAAGAATTTTGCTCAGGTTTAGTCCACTGAGATCCTTCAGAGTCATTTAGCGAATTTTGAATCCTCAAAATCGTAAGGACTGTGATTCGATTTTTGTTTGGAATAAAAAGCGCCTGTGCTAATTTCCACTTTAGAATGATTACATGGCCTGTAAATATTATTTGTTCTCAACTCCTTACAATGTATAAAGATATATAAGGTGCCAATCCCGAAAACTCGTCGTGAGATTTTAATAATTCTGAAAGCGGCTAAAAAATAGGGAGAGCGCTTCATTTGAAGACTTAATTGAGGAATGAAGATAGGTATTTAGTAGATAAGAGGTAGAATGCTTGATTGAAATTGTTGAAGGGAGATTGAGTTTGGGATCGATTAAAACTTTCTCAGATATCTTCCGTAGTATCTCTGGAAGTATCACGCCAGACATGGGTGTCGCCAAGACTGAGAGAACTTGCCGCACTATTTCCTGGAGAAAGAACTTTGGCATGTGCGCCCTGGACGTTATTTGTCTCGTTCGCAGTTTCCGGTAAATTGTCGACCCACAGTTTTGCTAGACTTTTTCCTTGTTAGCCACGGACGATCCAAAAGATAGAGGGAATACATACGGTACTGTCAAGCTAGAATTTATGAACTGCGATCCTTGCTCAATCTCTGAGTCAATGTTAATACCTCCATCACAAAATTGGTCAGATGAGCCGCGATTTTCAATATTTTCGTCGTCAAGAAGACAGCTATCATTTGTGCCTCGATATATAGACTCGATAGCAATGAACTTCAATAATGGGTGATAGGATCGAGCAAAATAATAACTATACCATATCGTGAACGGAATTAGCGGAACCACGAGACCTGCTGCGTATATTTGATTTTTAAGAGCAATTATGCCGGCCATAATTATTTGAAAAACACCGAGTCCAAGTAGTATGCGGTAACATATCATCGGCCACACACCGCCGGTGGCATGTTGAGAGTGATCCATCGCATAGAGCAACTGATATTTGTAGGTATAATAACTGTTAATAAAGTAGATCAATCCAAAGGTTAGGACCTTGTAGCCAGCAGGGAGAATGGAGTACACGATACATAAGATATATACAAGAATTGCGGATGGTAAATAGAATCCATACTTAAATACTGGAGGTTGCTCAAGCTCATTAAAATCTCGGGGAGTTTTAGAGCTCATCAACATTATTGGGTACAAGCTTACGCTTCCAAATTCAAGAAGTCTAAATGGTATGAGACCAACACCTTGAAGTAGTATCAAATTTGTAAAAAATACAGCTACTTGTTGGACTGACCCAGCTAGTTTGAATGCTAAAAACGTTGTATCTTTAAGAGAGTCATGAAGAGTAGACCAAAATTTAGTAGCTGTTCCAGCAACTGTGAATGTTAAGAACACATTGAAAAATGTGAAGAAGAAGTTTTTCGAGATCAGGGACAGTTCAACATCATCTTGGGATATCATTCCTTGCTGATTGGAAAGGTAATCGTAGAGAAATGGAACGCCGATGTTGAGCAAAGATACAATCAAGGTTGGAAGTCCAGTCTGAACCAGAGACTGAAGAATATCGTGATTTGCCAAAAAATCAGCCAGCTGTGGCCAAACTTGTCGAATAGAACATAGATCTAATAGTCCGGCCAACGCCGCGACAGGTACTACCCAGAAAATTGTGAGGATGATGATAAATAAAGTAATAATCCACGCACGAACAATACGATTATAGCGTGATAAATATGTGTTATGCCAGACGATATCTGAGGGGGCTGGAGCTAGTCTGGCTAGAAGTTGCCTAGGCGATTGGTATAGTAATACTTGGACTGCCGTTTGGCATGCTGATATAGAATCCATTGTGACAAATGCTAACGGTGTTGATGGATATTCTTTCTTTCTTGCATTGGATATTTTATTGTCTAGCTCCTGTAGCTTTTCTTGATAGTAATCAATAGCATCAACTCTTTTGACTTGGCAGTTGAGGAAGCCGTACCAAACCATTTTTGACGGTCGAAGTTTATCAGATCCGAAAGAGTAGGACTGACCCAGTAAGACATCTATTTCCCGACTACCAACCTCTGGATCAATTTGGGGAATAGAGGTCTGAATCTCTTCGGGCAGATTCCTATAAATTTTCTGTCTTTCTAAATAGGTCGCCCAAGCTTTTTCCAGCTTTCGTAAGAAAAAAGCTCTTTTTTTCATCAAAATATCCAATTGTTTCCAGTTTCGAACAACAGCAACGCTTTCAACACTCCCAATTTGAAGACTTTCGATAAAAGCTTTGATTTTAGAATTATATCTCAGTTCTGGGGGTATGCCAGAAAGTTTAAATGTCCGGTTTGTTACAGACGATTGCTTTCCGAGATATTCCTGCCTGACTTTGATGATTAGTTTTGTTTGAGAGATCATAAAATAGATTGCAAGGCCAGTAAAGACATAGGTAAAGAAGAGGTAGGCCCACAGATACGTGGGGTCTGGTAGGTCGTCTTTTTTGTATTCCTCAATAGAAGCAGATTTATATTTAACTCCGAGGTTATTGGAATTTATCTGTTGAGATATCTCATCTGATCCTGGAAAAACAACAGAGCCAAGGGTCGGAAACCAATCAAAATGATTGTTTATAGGAGCTAATATGATAAAAGCTATGAGAAGAATTGTTCCAAAAAGTTTGATGGACATCTTGAAAAAAGCCAAAAACTAGCATAGTTAGCTTGAGTGAATAATTTTATTGGTAGACTTGCAACATAAGCATCTAAGCCTGCGGCGCGCAGTACTTCATCCTCAGTGACACGATACAGTACTGGGATCCATCCGAAGAAAGTATCCGGAAGCTCGGGCAAAGAGGAGGCAACATTGGACTGGCGCTTTCGCGCAGCATACATGCTCTTCCATCTTGGACGTAGGAAGCAAAAACCAAAAAAAGCCGAAAGCCCAAGAGCTAGTGATAGAGCTGGCTGTACGTAACGCTGCTCTTCTGAAGAATGTGGATCAAAAGGGTCGTAATGTTTACACTCTTTTGTTGAAGAGTACTGAACCATCTTGTGCTTGTTGTAGTAAACAATTGCATGATAAAACTTTGGCGACTTATGAACTCTGACATTAGTTGAAAAATGGGACATCATTAAAACTTGCAGGGGTACTGTCGCTCAATTACATCATCGAATCATCGGGCGTGTTAAACGTAAGGTAGTAAAACGGTAAACGTACAGTCTGCCTGGGGTAAATAGTATCAGCAGGGGGGTTCTCGCTTCAGGGGTCTTAAATGGGACTCTGCAGGGTATGTCTCGCTTAACCCAACTGATCCTGGTCATTTTCAATTTCCAAAAAAACGAATGCCTTAGGCAACTAAAGTTATGCTCAGCTCAATCTTTCCACACAATGTCATGCTGTCGCTTCCCCTCTCAACATTATCATACAATAACACCACAATCAACATCAGTGGTGAGGTGCTGGTTGGGCTTTCTAGGAGCGGTAGGTTTGACTCCTACACGGCTTATTTTAGATGACTGCGGCTGCTCGTCGAAAATGAGTACGGGAGGAATGGCAGAGGTTTCCCTTTAGGTTTTCCCTCGGCCCGTGGCCCTCGGGTCATGGTGAATACGTTCCTACCCATTCGACCCGATGTAACTAGCTGGCTCAAACGTAGGTATTGGGAAAAGTCGGGCACCGGATG
>JAKRRZ010000700.1:0-17158 GCA_022627015.2 Podosphaera aphanis | reverse complement strand
CCAGGCAAGAACAGGGATTGGCAACACCCTGGTCTATCTGAAGCCCATTGGAAAAGTGAACAGTGACATTTGCAACTTCTGTCACAGGAAGAAGCAGACAATGCAACATCTGTCGTTACTCTGCCCCAATTTCACATCAGATAAGAAAAAGGCATATGAAGGACTAGAACCCTTGAACTTTCAAACTTCATTTAATACTAATGCTGGCAGGGAGAGACTGCTTAGGTAACTTGAGGCATCTAAGTGCATATTGCTCGAAAAACAATAATTATTAATTTAATTGGAAAATAGATAAAAATCAACCAAACATAAATAAAGACAAAGTGAAGAAGAGAAAAAGATATTTATCCACGGGGTAGGAAGGATTGGGTTGGACGGTTATTTTTTTGAAGTTAATTTTGGGTGTGATAGGGTCATTAATAAAGTTATGAGCTATTATGGCCTGGGTTATGGGAGTTTGTGGCCTTTTTTTCAGTATAATACTGAGGGGGTTAAACAAACAATTTTTTTTAGATCTATTGTCATAGTTTACAGGCTCAATACAAAATGATTTTTTTAAAAAAAGAGCCTGTTTTTTAAGCAAGATTGAAGCCACAAGTATGGGTATTGGCCAATATGTTAATAGACAATATGTAAAGAAGATGTCCCTTGACGTTATATCAACTATATTAGGTTTTTTTTTTTTTTTAAATCATTCTTGTGTATGCAGCCTTCAAGCTATGACACGAATGACCCTGGTGCGGTACATGGGGCGATGTTTCAACATGACATAGGGGGCACTCACACCGAACATCATTTGAAGACATAACTCGAAGTCAGGCGCCTTACAGCCCTTTCTACCTTCAACCGTATATGTCTGCCGTAGGAACGCATTTCAGCCACCCACGACTGTCTTGTGTGCCTTCAACATCGTCACATACATGACCAGGCGAGAAATGTGGTGTGAGGGTCTTGCTGGATTCGAACCAGCTTTCTCCTGTCTCAAGTGGGGCATGTGCCTTGGCTACCCAGACTCTACTTGGGAGAATGGCCCAGACGGTGTACCACACCACCATCCGACCCAACTATATTAGGTTGTCTAAGGAAGTTTCGATGTTTTTACGATGAGAAGCATCTTGTAAAACCATTTGCAGGCATTTTAAAGGTTTCAATCCACTCTAGTTTGATGGGTTTATTCTGACATCCTTGACGCAGCCAGTGCTGATGAATATCAATATGCCTTAGCCTCAGTTTTGTTACCAGCTTTGGAGATTCTTCAAACATTAACGGAATGGTCTGTAAGTTGTCACACCATACGGTAAGGTTCTGTTCAACATCAAGAGTTAGGTTCTTGGAAAAAATATCCCAAATTTTGAGCCATGCACACTAGTGACAAAGCGCCGAGAGTTCCGACTCAGTACTTGATGTATTAACCTTCTGCTGTTTCTTTGCATGGTAATCGATAATTACTCCGAACAGTTTGAATACGCCTGCTTCGGAATTAGTCTAATCAGGTAAGTTTTCGCCAAATGATGCGTCACTTGCCGCAATAAACACGGGTCCCTCTTCGATGTTCATTCCATATTCCATATTTCAGTGTCAGATATCTGGTGTTATATAGATAATTTATGATACGGCTCGTAGACTTAAAATGAGCTGAACTAAGTTTCATCAAGACTTCTGCTAACTTCTGAGCTGACTTTGCAATGTCTGGTCTTGAGACCACTGATGCGTAAGTTAAACTTCCAATTCTTCGCTGATATCCGTGAGTTTGGTAATCTATAGCGGTCCCATCCCAAGGTTTTCCATACTCATCGGTGTCGAGCACGCTGTTTTCTTCAAGTACCCTTGATTATCGATTCTCTCAAACTTCCTAGCCAAATTTTCGATATGTGAGTCTTGGAGTAGCCATAGTCTTCGATGAGCGCGATTTCGGACAGTTCTTAGTCCTAAAAACCATTTGAGCTTCTTGATAGTATATGCCTAAAAATTGCTCTTTTAAAATCATCGAATGCATCTTTGTTCCTGATTTGGTAAAAAGCTGCGATATCATCCACATAAAAGTAAAAAATATTGTTGCTATTACAAAATACGCCACTTGATTCTGGGATTTGCCTTAATCCGAGGTTTGAGAGTGTTTTGATTGAGTGGTTGTAACAAATTCTGAGAGATACTGATTGACCATGTGGGCTTTCATGACTCTTAACATCAAGCCTGATACCTTGAATCCATCTGGATAGTGAATATTTATTTCAACATCTTCATCAAGATCAGCGTGAGAGAAGGCCTCTGTTACATCAAATTGGTTCACTTCGAGATCAAAATAGAGAACAACTCTGCACAATCGAATTAATAAGGTTGCAGCGTAGGGGTATCTTTTTCTGATGGAAGTTGCAAATCTCTTCGAATTACCATCCTTGCTTTATATTTCAGAAGATACCAATCATCGTCAATCTTATATGTAAAGACCCATCTAATGAGAATAGGCTTAGTGTTTGCACTCCTTTTTTCCGGAATTTCCCTGAAGGTCTCCTGTCTTTTTAGTGTGTCAAATTCTAGACCTGTAGCTACTGCAAAAACTTCCTGATAAGGGCGCTTCGATACTTGGTAACAGTTTTCAGACGGTGATGGGAGGTATTTGTTATGAATTTTAATTTTCATATGTCTTGTTCCTTGAAAGTGCGGTGCATGAAAGGCTGTCTGAATAATGACGCAGAATGACGAAGAATGCAGGAGAATGACAAAGATGAAGGAAAGTGACGGAGAATGACGAAGATGAAGAATGACGGAGAATAATTGCGTACAGGTTTCATGCTTTCGACCTCTGGTAGCTTTAGATTGGCTATTTTAGTGTATATTACCTCCCATCCATGCCTTTAGTCCATTTCCTCTGTAAAAATGCCCACTTTTCTTCTAATTCTTGCTTGTATTTCTCATCGTTGTAAGTGAATCTGTTGGCGAGATTGGTAAGCATCTGTCGTGCAGGGGCAAAGCCGTGAGTGTAAGCCATGATACTAACATAAATCGACTCTTGGACCTTGATTTTAAGATGGCCATGTGCTCCACACTATCTTTCACATCTTCAAACATCTCATTTGCATAGGTCCTTACGGTAGCTACACTTTTTTCTCTCCTCCGCATCTAACTCGGCAAAAAGAGTCGTTTATGATCTAGGAGCAGGAGCCCTGATACTACTAGGAGCGGGCCTTGCCATCCTTAGAGTAAGGATAAATATATTTCTAGATATCGTACTTTAAAGCAGATGTCTTTATTAGCTCAATCCATGTTTCCCAATCGTCATTCTGGTGCAAAATAACTGATGTCCTTGAAGTTGAAAATATAATTTCTTGGTTTATGAATTGTCTTTCCAATCGCTAGTTGGCGTTGCAGCCAGGAATATCTGCGTAGCTCAACTCACTCTGTTGCTCTTCCATGTGTAGGTCACAGCTCTCGGTTTTGCATCTACTCCATCGCATGGTGTATAGCAGAGGAATCCAGGGTGTGATATTGTAGTCTTTGTGCGATTTTGCCACAGAGACCCCTTTACTGACAAAACATCGACGCCTAGCTCGTAGGCCCGGGAAAACGCGATATTATGCATTGAGCTTTCTCTACCTACCTTGATTTACATAAAATTTAGAGCAGGAGAAAGGCGGAAAGCGACTCGTGGAGTGCCCTTCGTGAATGTGTTTCGGAGCTTCTCTCCCCAATGAACTCAGCGTCAGGTAAAATTGTGTCTTCTGTCAGATCCCCAAACTGATTCGAAGTTGAGAAGACAGGTGGACTCACTGAACTTTGCATAGCAGCAGCAATAGCGGCGGCCTCCGTGCGTTTAACAGCAGCTTTTGCTTGAGCTACCGCGGCAAATTCGCGTTGACTGGCTTGTCAAATGGTTACTAGTTGTTCTTTAATGACCGAGCCAGATCGAGTTAGGTGAGCCAAACAACTGCGGCTGTCGGGATATTGAGGTCCACTGCAGTTCCAGAATTTTTTGTGAGCCTTACACTCAGCGGAGGGGTATACCTTGGAAGAACAATTCCAATAATCTAGTGTCCGCGAACACCCACGTATTCCATGGAACTCGACAAATCATTTAAATTGCTGCATAGTACGTTGCGGTTGGTATCGTAATACAACACCTGAATCTTCAAATAGACGGAAACCAGATTGAGGCCCGAAAGCTTTCTCAAAGCATGCTAGCCGCGACTGCTGACCTACAGGGCACGGCGCCGAGCTGTTGGCTAGTGAGAACCTTCTCACGAATTGCAATTAAGGAGATGTGCTTTGCTATAGTCCGTTGCATTCTTTTTTCGAGCACAGATAGAAGAGCAATCAGTCGATAAGATCTTGGAGAGGATCGCTCGACTTTGTTAGGTTTTTGTAAGACAATGGGTACTGCTCTACAAAAGCATACCAGGTGATGACCAGCGGATAGGCAGCTAGTGTGAAGAGTGTGAATATGTGATTCGATCAGAGGCTAGACAAGCCTTAATATAACAGTTGGGACCTCGTCCGCGTCTGGAGAAGTGTTGCCAGCGTTAAGTACCGACCTTTCAATTTCCTCGAGGGTGAGGAGGGGGAGGTCTAAGCAATTGCTGGGGTGTTCATTTCTGTATCACCCAACTCAACCGAGTTGGTAAGTAAGTTGTCTATCAAAACTTTAATCTTCTCTTTAATGTGATTAAGGGAGGGAACTCCCGGGAACCAGGGGCCCTTGAGAGGGCTTGAGCGGAAGGTTCCTATGGATTTATGCCATTTTGTCGCAGATAATACCTCTTTTGTGGAGTTAGCCTTCTCGATCTTTGGCGAAAGAAGCGTTCTTTAGCCCTTTTACTGGTTTTTTAATACACTTTTATAATTTGATGTTAATGCATCGGCGGAAACATTTACCCTTAAGCTTTATTTAAGCCAGCGACGAGCATCTTTACATGATTTATCCCATAAGAGATTTCCTTTCCCGTGTCCAAGTGAGCGTTGGGGTGATGTTGTATATGCACTGCGTATTGCCTCTGTTAACTGTTCAGCATAGCTATCAAGTGATTGGGGGAAGGAGAGAGAGGGAGCAGAGAAATTCTACTATTAGCTTTAGTGGGTAAACGAATAAACACTGTGTCGTCAGGAGTGTCTGGATGCCGTCAACTCCTCGACTCTTTGTACCGCTCCCAAAGAACTTCAGTCACAAGAAGTAAATGATCTGAAATTGAATTGACATGTGGAGGGATCCTACAGATTACATCTACCAGGAGAGGATCTATCCCCAGGAGGAGCGTGTCAGTTTATCTGGAGGGAAATAAGGGAAAAGTTGTTCGCATTTATCCAGTCAACGGAGGGCTGGGCACTCGGAGACAGGCCGCAATGCCATGACGGATGCTACCATGCATAATGTAAATTAAATACCCCTTGTAGCAGATCATTATTACGCAATGATGAAGAGGCAAGCGTTAGTAGTGTGTGTCAAATTTTTGCACACAGTGACCTAAGAGGGGCGGGCTTTGTATATGTTCCAAATATCAATTGATTGCCTGTTTGGTTTAGACAAGCGTAAGACTATGAGTTCGTGGGATGACATCGGGTAGACTTGTTGCGAGTGCACGCTTGCTCCTTTGAGGACGTATGACATAACACGGGGACGAGCAATATGCTTCGTACGAAGGGTGTCTTTTGGTCTGACCGGCTTGTATGATGGGCTGTAGCTAGGACTGACCCAGTCCATGCTAAAACTAGGATAGAGACCGACCGACATAGGCAACTGGGCCTGGGCGGTCTTCATTGAAGGCCGCCGTATTGTGTGCGAAGCACATGTAGAGGATGGTACTGGTTTGGGTAGAATAAGAGGTTTTTGGTGCGGCTTGCAGTGGCTTTTTTTTCTAATCCAATCTTGTGTATGCAATCGTAAGGCAATGACACGAATAACAATGGCTGTATTGTACAATGACTCAGTTTGACATTTCGAGCACTCATGCCTAGATAGCATTCGCCGATACCACTCGAGGTCAGGCTATCTCTCGACGGCCGGCTACCCTCAAACGTGATTATCTGTCAAATGGAAAGCGAGGAAGCCGTTGGTCACCAAAGCATGCCTCTGTTATTCTATGGATACGTAACCACCGCGAGAAAGCGTCTATTACCTTAAATCAAAGGTGATGATATGTGTTGTAAAAGACTTGTGTAGAGATGTGTACAACTTGCTGTAATCACATCATGTTGTGACGGGCTTTCATGACAACAGTAAGAGTCACCAATCAGTTTAGCTCTTCTGAAGCAATTCCAAAGATGCGCGACTTTATGCCGGGAAGCGACTATTTATTCCTGGTCTTCATAAATTGGTCATGTGATCAAGCTGAAATTAACGTAAATTGTCGCGATTTTTTAAGAAAAAAAGAGAAAGAACACGCATAGCATGGGAATGCCTTTTTAAGCAATGGCACTTACCTCGCAGAAGCATTACATTGTACCGATTCCTAACCATTCAAGTCATGGCGCTCATGATATTCCACAATCATCCATGGTTGCCCTGCTTATCAATAAGGTTACAACAGCTAATAGACCCTCGCCCCAAGCTGAACCTGACGAATTACAACGACTTACAACTGAAGTTTCAGACTTTGAAAATAACGCCACCAAAATTGATGATCCAAGTATTCATCTCAAACACAAGCATAAGTTGATCTACGTTCTCTCACTTGCCGTATTGGAACGCTTTAAAAAAGATGATAATCCATTTGTAAATTATGAGGAACTAGTTGACCAAGCCAGCGAATCACTGGATCTCTTTTGCATGAATATTGATGCTTCTCCCATGGTGCTAAGTTATGTTTTGGCTCCTGGAGAGTCTTTCATGGGCCGTGGGACAGAGCCATTATGGATTTGGCTATTTCCAAAGATTTTAAGCTTACTTGGTCGTCGGCGGTGTGAATGTTTAAGTAAAAAAATAACCAATTTATTTCACGTATCATTCAAAGCTGTTTTTAGAGTACCACGGCTATGGCATCTAAGCTCTCAATTTTTTCGTTACCTCATGCAATGTGCATCGAGTACGTCCTTTCTCCTCGTCAATATGAGGATATTTGCTTATGCTGCTTAGCTACCTTAACCTGTCTCGAGAAAGCCAATATGACTCATTTAAATGTTTTGCTTCCCTCAAATGAAGTGGAGTTTCTTTCATCTCTCGACGATACTGCTTGTCATGAGTATATTAATCGTCGTCACACCTATACCATTAAAAGTGTTACCCATGGCCTGAATCATCTATGTAACCTTCTACTACTAGTCTCAGAAATTTCGACAGAAGCTTCTCAATCATATCATGTCACGTTGGCCTTCCAAGATTACTCAATATGGCTTTTGGACTCTATCGTGGAGATCCATAAATTTCTCAGTGAAAGGCATATACTGATTCCTGCATTTACTGAAACCTACATCAGTCTTAATTTCCTGCTTTTTCTCGCGACTCAAAGTTTTATCCTGAAGGAGCAGGGAGTTAATCTTCAGATAATCGCCCGCAAAGGTATTAATGTACTGTCCTCTATATGTGTCGCTATTTTGGAGACATCAAAGGAACTGTCTACAGAAATACAGTCGCTTTTTTCTGAGACTTTTTTCCATTTGGCATCTATTTGTAAGGAAGATGCTTCTGTACGTAGGAAAATTTCAATCCATCTGATACCAGTGTTGGGTCATGTTTTAAGTATGAGCAATGTTAATACAGCAATATCACAAGATTTTCAGGTAAGAAACTCAGAACCCATAGCCTGCTTTACTGCTAATACCCAGGAGAATTCTTGTCATCGTCTATCCCGAGCCTGTGCAATCTTGCAGCACAACGATCGTGAAATTGACTCTAGTACTTTAACAAATACAGAACTTAGGAATGCTTTAGAGTCCTCAAAACTACCCCCACAAGATATAAGGGAGGAGACTGGTTACTTGGACGCTTCACGACCTCGAAAGAAACGTAAAATCGACGAGCTTGAACCATTAGCCGAATTAACATCGACACTGTATGATCTCATCAATAAGGAAAAGGTCGAAAATCTTAAAGGCCTAAATACATTCACGGAGTAAGTTAACTTAATCCAAAATTTACCGATTTAACATGAGACAGAGAATGCTTTAATTCTTTATCTGATGAAGACCGCTGTAATTTCATTGAGTGTCTCGGTCGTATTGTTTGTGGAACATCTGGTCATTTAACGATGACTTGTAAAAATAAACTCGTAACGAATTTTTACTGTCTGGTATGCGAAGGGGAAAAAATTCCGAAGAATACCGCTCGAGATGAATCTGATCTGAATGGGATTAAAAATGAGGTTATTCAGGTTTTAACAAGTATAATCAAATTCCCAGCGTTCATGAAGTCCAGGCGAGCTCGGGTAGTGGCCATGATGGTAATCAAAAAAGTGGTGCTCCACTGCGATGATCAGAAATTTTATGACTTGGAGACGTCAATGATAGCACAATGGTGTCTCCAATCACTGACAAGCTCTGTCCGAGAGCTTCGTGTTGCAGCGAGGTGAGTCGTGGAAAGTTTCTTTTGAAATATGCCATCTGAAGCTAATGATGCCTGAAAGTCGAACGGCCGCAACATTTCTCAGAGGATCTTCGGACAATATCGTTATAAGGAGCAATCGAAGTCACGTTTTTGAAATTCTGCGAAGGTTCCCTGATGAGCAAGGGACGCACTTACAAGAGACATGTATCTTCACTTGGGGTCAAATAGGAAGGTATATATATCTAAATTCCACATCCTTCAAATTCTTTTCATACTGATGAGCTTAGGATCGTGAAAGACGACGAGCTAAATATTGTCCTCTTAGCTCTCGTTCAATACTTAGGTCACAGTAATCCTGTAGTTTCAGGCGCTGCATTTAATGAAGTTGGTACTTTATTTCTCTCGAGTAAATTTTTTTACTTATCTTTCAAAGATCCTAAGACTTACAAGAGCACTCGATACGACTGTATCGCGTCTATTTTCTCCATTCTGGGGTACAGTTGCCAACGAAGCGGTCAAGGATCTTCTTGTGAAGCCAACGACGACCCAATTGATGGCAGATCTTCTCCAGATAACGGTAGTAGAATTCCTTCTTCTCACTCAATCTCATACTATTCCATGGCTAGTCATGGGTAAAAGAACTGACGTTATCAAACGGATATCTGTAGCAAGAAAGGACGCTGAAGTAGGAATGGCTTGTGCTGAAGCGTCCAACCTTGTTCCAACATTGGCACTTCTCATGATACAAGACGTACCTGATATAGAGAATTACATCATGTCGCACCTTAAATACGCCTCTCCACGCTTTAAGGATACGAATTTAGATGAGCTCATGAGAGTTGAGCCTGCATCCCAAGCTCTCCATCTTCTCAAGGCAGCTGGTGAGGCGCAAGACGATAAGAAAAGAAGGGTATGTAGATCAAACCCTTTTTTTTCTAATTTAACAAAAAATAGATCTATGCCGCTCTGAGATTTCTCGCAGAGAGAGCTCCAATTCCAAATAGTAAAAAAAAGAAAAGCAACCCCATAGGTGCTTTTCTAGAACAGCATATCTTAGGACTCATCACAACTATCTCGGCGGTCATAATTGATATTGCTCATCAGCAGTCTGTCACAGAAAAAAGACGGCACATAAACGCATTAGAAGAATTAGTTAAGGTTGCAAAATCATATAGCCGGATTGGTCGACCTCAGGTACGCCCCTATTGTTTAAGGATCGAAATAACTTTCTCATGGATAAATTTCAGATCTGTGCCTGCCTTCAATCTGCCTTGTCGCAAAATGAACTTCAAGCACCTGCATTTTTGGCATGGACGACGATGCTCACCAGCCTAGATGATGATGATGTAGAGGCCATGCTTGAAAGTACATTTTCAACAATTATCCAGTATTGGGAAAGCTTTGATGATGCTACCCAAAGTCGTGCTGAGAATGTCTTACAATATTTACTTCAAAACCGTGCTCGTATCATCCACAATATGATCAAAAAGTTACCTTCACTGTCAAATTGTATTCGATTATCTGAAATTGAGGGCCAACTAGAAAAGATCAGAAAGCCAACTAATATTGGCAATAGTTTTGAGATTTTTAGTCACCGAATCGGCCACGAGAATTCTGGTGTTGTAACTCAAGCTTTGATGGAACTGAGAACCCACCTTCATCTTCACCAATCGTATTTGCAGGCTTCAGCTGTCAGCGAACAACCCGAAGCTATTGTGGGTGTGCTCATACGATCAATACTAGATACCTGTATCAAATTCAATGATTCGAATTGTAACATTGCAACACTTTCTGCTGAATGCATCGGCCTGATTGGCTGTTTGGACTCTAACCGAGTAGAATCAATACGGGAACATCACGAAATGGTTGTCGTAAGTAATTTTGAAGACGGAGAAGAAACCTTAGATTTCGTACTCTTCCTCTTACAGGAAGTAATTGTACCAGCATTTCTCTCGGCCACTGATACTGTGCTTCAGGGATTTTTGTCTTATGTCATGCAAGAACTTCTTGAAATATGCCAATTCAAAGAAATATGTGCCCCAATAATACAAGGTGGAAGTAAGAATTCGTCCCATCATATTTATTTGAAATGGACCACACTACCTGTAGCAGTACAGGATACACTAACACCATTTCTTACTTCAAAGTATTCATTAAAATCGATGGAGGTTTCGTCTTTCACGTATCCCATCTTTCGACCGGAAAAGATACAGAAAATACAGCCTAACAAACAAAATAGCGTCTACATTCCATGGCTACGAAATTTTGCCTTGAATTTGCTTGGAACTCCTCTCACAAAAGCTGCCAAACATATCTTTCCTCCATTATGTCGAGCAATTAGGATTAAAGATATATCCATCGCAAATTTTCTTCTTCCTTATCTAATATTGCATGTTATTGTTGCTGGTGGAACCCAGCAGAGATATGATATCGGCTCCGAGCTTCTCACTGTTTTGACTTACAAGCCACCACCTGATTCAAATATTTGTGGAGAAGATCTAAAGCTCTGCATTGAGGTGGATTAACTCCCCTCCCTACTGGTAAATTTTATCATTGTCTAATTATTAAATAGATTGTATTTCGTGTATTTGACTACCTTGCCAGGTGGATTCAAGAAAAAAGAAGTAAAAGATTTCGACATTCAGATACCGATGAGTCTGTTGAACGCATCCAATCAGTGATGAAAATGATCTCTCCAGACATCATATCTGCCCGTGCTGTAGAATGTAAATCTTACTCTCGTGCACTATTCTATTGGGAACAGCATATTCGAGATATCCGGGAAAATGATAAACGACCAGAAACAAGGACTACTCTTCTGCACCGGCTGCAAGACATTTATAATCAAATTGACGAACCAGATGGAATTGAAGGAATATCTGCCTACCTTCATGTTTTAGATATTGATCAACAAATCCTTGGACATAGACGAAGTGGTAGATGGACTACGGCTCAGAGCTGGTATGAGATAAAATTTGCCGAGCAGCCTGAAAATGTCGATATCCAGCTGAATCTTCTCACTTGCCTTAAAGAATCTGGTCAACACGGTTTGTAATCACTATTCCGCAAGAATTCATCGATAATAACTAAAAATATAGATGTGCTTCTCAATTACTTACAAGGCATGAATGTCCCAGATGAAACAATTTCTAAATTTTTGCCTTTGGCCACGGAATCTTCCTGGGTCACTGGTAGATGGAGCAATCTAGAAAGATATGTTTTTATGCCTATTCAGTCAATGACAGAAGACTTCAACGTCAGCGTCGGACGTTTGCTTCTTGTTTTACAAAAAAATGAGCAAGATCAGTTTAGCTCAGACATTAAGAAAATTAGAGAAAAAATTGCTCGATCACTTTCAACTGCGACTACTTCTTCACTGAACGCTTGCCATGATACCATGCTCAAGCTTCATGTCCTAACAGATCTAGAAATTATTGCGGGGACTGATACAGGAACACAAAAAGACCTTAATATCTGCAATGTTTTGGGGTCTTTGGATAGACGACTTGAAGTCTTGGGCGCTTATCTCAACGATAAACAATATCTTTTGGGAATTCGACGTGCGGCAATGCAATTGTCTAGGTTTTAAATAGGATCCAAACTTGTTGAATATTTTCTAACATATTAGTAGTCTTAATTTCTCCAAGGGTGACATTGCAGCCTCTTGGCTAACAAGTGCACGACTTGCACGTAAAGGAAACGCTATTCACCAGTCATTTAATGCGGTCCTTCGTGCATCACAGCTTGGGGATGAGTCAGCAACAATAGAGCATGCGCGATTGCTTTGGAGAGAAGGTCAATATCGCAAAGCAATCCAGAGTTTGAGAGGTGCTATTGAATCAAATGCGTTTATTTCTCACGATAATAATGGCAGTGTCACAAACCCTGATGTTGTGAATGCGTCTGAACAACAAAATCTTCTCACAGCTAGAGCACATCTTCTTCTAGCGAAATGGTTAGACAGTGCAGGTCAGACACAATCTTCAGCACTTAGAACACAATACCAGCTTGCAGCAAAAACACACACAAGCTGGGAAAAAGGCCACTACTACCTTGGACGCCATTATAACAAATTGCTCGAGACAGAAAAAAATTTAGCTCCTGAAATCCAGAACGAGCATTATTTGATTGGAGAAATGGCAAAGCTTGTTATCGAAAACTACCTCCGATCTTTATCTTATGGCACAAAATATATATATCAAACACTCCCTCGTATCTTGACGCTTTGGCTTGAACTCGGCAGTCAAGTTATTCAGCCATTGGATACCAAGTATGGAAACTCAAAGGAATTCATGACTAGAGTAGCCACGCTTCAGAAAAAGAACCTTCAACAAATTCACTCTCGAATTCAAAAATACTCTGCAAAGTTACCAGCTTATATTTTCTACACCGCTCTTCCACAAATTGTTGCTCGTATTGCCCATCCTAATCAAGAAGTTTTTAATTACCTGGCAAAGATTATCTACAGAGTTGTCGAAGCGCACCCGCAACAAGCGATGTGGATACTACTGGCTGTCTGCCAATCAAAACAGCAGGATCGCAAGGCTCGAGGAATGACAGTTCTACAGTATATTCGTGCTAACAAGAATACTGCGCCCGACAAAATCGATATGAAACTATTGATTAAGAATGGGGAAAAACTAACAAATGACTTACTCCAGGCTTGTGAGGCGGGCGATTTTCACGGTAGTCGAACCATTTGGTGTAGTTTAGCCAGAGATCTCGGCTTTAATCAGAAGAATTGTCTCCCCAGTCTGATGGCAGTGCCTGTTGAGAGTGTCTTGACAGCTACTTTACCTACATTGACTGATAATATGAAAAGCCATAATGCTTTTTCGAGAGACACTGTAATAATCAGCTCATTTGCAGACGAAGTAATGGTTCTGAGTTCGCTTCAAAAACCCCGGAAGCTGACAGCCCGTGGCTCGGATGGTAGAAAATATGGTTTGATGTGCAAGCCAAAAGATGATTTGCGAAAAGATCAGCGTCTTATGGAGTTCAATGCTATGATCAATCGATCATTAAAACGTGACGCTGAATCAAGTCGACGCCAGCTGTACATTAAAACTTATGCAGTGACACCTCTAAACGAAGAATGTGGTATTATCGAATGGGTGGATGGCTTAAAAACGAGCCGAGATATCTTGCTCCAGATTTATAAAGCAAGGGGTATCACACCAAATTATAAAGAGATAGAGTCTCTTTGTGATAAAGCCTGTAAGTCTGAAAGCCAAATATCATTCTTCACAGATAAGGTTCTTGGCACGTTCCCGCCGGTGCTATACCAATGGTTTGTGTCACAGTTCCCCGAGCCTTCGGCTTGGTTTGCAGCCCGGCTTCGATACACGCGTTCCTGTGCAGTAATGTCCATGGTAGGCACAATCCTCGGCCTGGGAGATCGACATGGGGAAAATGTTCTCCTTGAAGAAGGCAACGGTGGAATCTTCCACGTTGACTTTAATTGTCTTTTTGAGAAGGGACTCACGTTTGCGAAACCCGAGCGTGTGCCATTTCGCTTGACGCACAACATGGTCGATGCGATGGGCATGTATGGCTACGAAGGCCCCTTTCGCAAATCGTCGGAGCTAACCCTCAAGCTCTTACGACAGCATGAAGAGACTTTGATGACGATTCTCGAGGCGTTTGTCTACGACCCGACGCTCGACTTGCTGTCACGCAAAACGGAGAAAAAGAAAAAGCAGCATAGTTTCGCGGTCCCAGATACGGCTAAAGGCGTTCTCAACAGTATTCAACGCAAGGTGAGAGGCTTGTTACCCGGCGAAAGCGTCCCACTCGGAGTCGAAGGTCAGGTCGACGAGTTGATCAAACAAGCGACTAACCCGATATTTTTGGCCGGAATGTACATTGGATGGTGTTCCTTCCTTTGACTTGTCTATTGGGGAGTGCAACAAATTATTGCCACGGTAGCAGAGCCATACTCGTTAGAATCAGAGATTAGGAAGGTCAGTTGGTCTCTTTGATCCTTCACAGCAAGACCTGAGATCAATACGATAGATGTGATTCTTTCTCTCCGCGGTAAATCCCGGCATAAAAAATTTGCCTACTGTTTACCTTGAAAAGGACAAGAACTAAGGCTACATTTTAGAGTGCCAGGCTCTGATTTTTATACTCACAAATGTCCATGCCAGATATGGGTATAAATATCGCCATGATATTTACTGGTGGTATACCAGGGGGGGCTCTGCTCCTTATTCTAATGAGCATGTATAAGTACATATAGATCGTCCAACAAAAAGTTAGGGTTAAAGGCGAATTGTATATAAAAATTCTGTTGGAATAAAAGGTTTTAGGGGGAATCTTGGGGGACTATGCCTGTTAAACGGTCAGATGGTTCCTTAGGTGTGACCAATAATGTAATTTATCTACTAAATCTAAGCGTCAACCTCCTCTCAGCTACGCAACTCTGTAGAACCGGAATGACAAGGTCGTTTTGATGAAGGTGGAGATACTGTTACGGTTTTACCGGTTTGCTCGGCTTAGGTGGTTACCTAAGCAGGATTAAGTATGATTAGTCAGCGGGTATATTTGTAAATACTTAGAAACGATCTGACCCTTTTCTTTCTCTTCAGATTAGTTTAATTCATCGAACTTCTTAAGACCATCTCGGTTACCGTCACAGATACATGTAGATCCTAAAAGAGCGGCCTTTCCATCGTGAAACACATCAAGGATAAAATGTCTGCTGCTGTCCCTCCTCCAAAACAAACCCAGCGGTAAAGGACTAGAAATTAGCAATACTAATAGCTCGGAAAAGGGAAAGGTGCGACAAGAAACGATCCCTTGAGTGCAGCAACGTGTTGTAAGTTGAACCATAACGTGCACACTATTCCTTAGCGTCTTGGCACATTATTGCCTTTACTATATGTCAGCCTTGATTAGATATAGAGTAAATATTCAAGCTTCACGACATATCTTAGTACTCCGCTGTGACATAATCTTTACAATACAACGAAACAAGAAGCACGCTAGATAGAGTAATCTACGTTGGTTGCGGACACTCTGGCGGGCCCATAGCTCCTCGGCCCGCTTCACGAAACCTCGGCAGACATAGACTCAGGTTTTGCAGTAATCGCGTAATTCTCTGCAGGCCTTAAACCCGTGCTCGGTCAGTTGATCCATGACGTCAATTGGTTGCGCGATAGACGTCCGAGACATCTTCATGATGGACCTGCACGGTCGTCCGTAACGTATGCTTGCCAGGTATCGAGAACATGTACCCGTTTTCCTCGATTTGTTCCATCGCAGTTAGATCTCGTATTGGACATTCAAGAGCATCTTTGATATGAATGAATGAATGAATGCTTTGCTGATTTCATTGTACCTTTCGTCACCAGTCTCACTACATTTTAGATGCACAGCTTTCTCCCTGTGCAGATTGCTCTCAACCTTAACGCTTCAGGCGGATATACATCGGGTTGACTTGCCATTTTGCAGATACCAAGTATTAAAGAGATGCTTGGTAGATTCATAAGTCGATTCGAATTTAGTCCCTAACATGCTTTAGATCATCACAGGGTGTCTCAAAATGGTGATTGATTGCACTCTAGCCGTCTTATTCCGTGGCCTCTATGGACATGCCTCTTGTATTACTGGTCGCCAGCACAACGGTAATTTTACCTACGTAGACGCAAGATCTTGTGCGGGAGGTGGAAGGTGTTTTCTGTGTAATCTTCCTTTATTTTGAACAGATGACCGAAATGTCTCGTGAAAAGACGTACTGGGAAAATCTAAGTCTAATGAAATACACGCAAGATATTTCGCAGTAGAGCGTTTTGATCGTGTTGGTTTTGAGTTTTCGAATTGTTGACTGTTGGTAGATTGGTTATTATCTTGAGATGCAGGCATCTCAAAGACATGTGGAGATCTTGCTATGTCCTGAGAGTAATATTTTTCCGGAGTTAAAAGAAATGTTTAAGAAGATCTGATTTCTTCACTATTATTAGATGTTGATGTATTATGACCTTTAACGTCGCAAATACTCTGAGGTGAGGTTTCTTTTCTGTGGCGAAGGTATTTCTAGAATCGAACTCGGATTTTTCTGGGATATGTGGAGTAAAAGTATGTTCCAGAAGAGTAAACAGATTTGGAATGATTTCTTTACTTGAAGAGAAATATTTTGTATTCAACCTGACAGCTATGACAATAGATCTAAAAATTCCAAGTTTATCCTGGATATGCCAACTCTGCAAACCTTCCAGAGCCCAGGTCATGATAGCTCATAACTTTATTAATGACCCTGCAATACCCCCAAAAAACCCCAGCTCTAATTACCATCCAGTCCTTCCTACTTCATGAGTAAACAACATACTCTCTTTTTATTTTTGACTCTATTAATATTTGATTAATTTAGGTTTTTTTATATTTTTTTATTGTTTTTGTTTTTTGAATTAATTTGAAGACTGCTGTTTTTCCAGCAAGATTCACTTAGAAACCTCAAGATATCTAAGTAGTCTCTCCCTGCCAGCATTAGTATTAAATAAAGTTTGAAAGTTCAAGGGTTCTAGTCCTTCATATGCCTTTTTCTTATCTGATGTGAAATGGGGGCAGAGTAACGACAGATGTTGCATTGTCTGCTTCTTCCTGTGACAGAAGTTGCAAATGTCACTGTTCACTTTTCCAATGGGCTTCAGATAGACCAGGGTGTTGCCAATCCCTGTTCTTGCCTGG
>JAKRRZ010000699.1:0-17172 GCA_022627015.2 Podosphaera aphanis | reverse complement strand
GGTAAAGTAAGGGCTAAAAAAGATGGGCAATCGGTCTAAATTAAAGGTATATTTGAGATCGAGCGGCTCATCTTGAGACTGTGTCTTCAATCAGTATATGTAAAGTAAACATGTCTGATTTTAAATTATATTGAATGAACTCACCGACTGACTCCAAAGTTTTATCTTGTTTTCGAATTCGTCCCATTGATCAAAATTTGAAGAATCTTTAAATGAGAATTTCCTCTTCTTCGAATGTCGCAAGCAGGTGCAATTAACTTTTCCATGCTTATTGACGCCAAATTCTTCAATCGGACATGTAGAACAGCATTTCGAGCAGAATTTGGTAGACATGTTTTGTTCAAGCAGGCCAGGGAGTTCAAATCTGGCTAACTAGCAAATACCGTTAAGCAAAGGAATAATTTGTCGTGGAGATGATGGAAACGATGTAATCGTGCATTTAGCACATATCTACAGGCGTGGCGCCAATAACACATAAAAAAATAATTTCGGCTATTGTAAACACGTGATCGCAAATTTCTATTGCCCCATTACGGTTCAATTAGGAAGGGCTGTAAGGCACCTGACTTCGAGTTATGTCTTCAAATGATGTTCGGTGTGAGTGCCCCCTATGTCATGTTGAAACATCGCTCCATCTACCGTACCAGGGTCATTCGTGTCATAGCCTAAAGGCTGCATACACAAGAATGATTTAAAATAAAAAAAATAAAAAAAATAAAAAAAAGTAGTTGATTAGTACGATAATCAGAGGCTTGCTTGTATAAATATATCAGGGCGCATAACGTTAGATGTAATTCATAATATTATCACATTCATAGTTGTAGGCCGACTTATGATTGCATAATATTATTCCAGTACTTAAGCGAAAGCACGATCTACGTGCATAGATATCTGGCAAATTACAGTACTCAAGGGTACGAGAAGGGGGAAAGGACAAGATGCTATATTACTATGACTGTCATCTAGATGTAGAAACTAAGTTGATTCAGTCTTGTTTTCATTCTCACGTTCCTATTGATTCACGTGACATTTGTGCACAATCCTCTCTAAGTTTTATAATGTGTGAGTGTGTGAGTGTGTGTGTACTATTTATCGTCTGTTGTGGGCCAGGCCACCATCCCGTAGGGATATAGGACGTGTTAAAGTCACCTTTACTAACATTGTCTACCCACCACTGATAAAGGTACGATGACGAAACATGCAATGCAGTTAAGCATCAAGGCATTGACCGGATGAATAAGATTATGCCGGAGCATTATGCTTCAGGCATGGAATGCGTAGGTCTGATATGCCTAAGACATATCAGGACAAAATTTTGTACATTACCTGACGATAAGAGGATGAGGTTTTCCTTTGAGATCTAGAGTGTCTTAAAAAGAGTGTGAGATTGGAAGCTGATTCAAAAGCCCATCTCAATTATATTTAAATATATTCTCCTTACACTCATCTATTCATTCGTGAGATCTCAATTATAAATTATTCTGTCTGTTGATAATATCTTGCTCAATCACCGATATTATATTATTTTCATCAGGACGTATGAAGGAGATCCAGAATACATGATCCTCCAAGCTACAGCAGTGCCCATCCGGCGCCCGACTTTTCCCAATACCTACGTTTGAGCCAGCTAGTTACGTCGGGTCGAATGGGTAGGAACGTATTCACCATGACCCGAGGGTCACGGGCCGAGGGAAAACCTAAAGGGAAACCCAGTGGGAAAAACCTCAGTAGGAAAACCTCAGCCATTCCTCCCGTACTCATTTTCGACGAGCAGCCGTAGTCATCTAAAATAAGCCATGTAGGAGTCAAATCTACCGCTCCGAGAAAGCCCAACCAGCACCTCGCCACTTGTGCCAACAGTCTATTGTAAGTGATGTCGCCACCACTTAGATGAATTTGATCAGTAGAGTCCTTCGCCCTACCTCTCTGAGACAGTCGAGGGAGTTCTTCGTTGAAAGGGTGCTAGGGATGGTGATGATGAAACGCAGTCGACCGAGACCCGCGCGGATGAATGGGGATCCGGAAGGGAAAGACTGCGACTCTTCTTGGCCATCCCAGATATGCGAACTTACGGGGTCTGCACAGCCGGCACTGCGTGAAGGTGAAGAGTTCAAATTTGCTAGCCTGTGGACCGGACGCGATTGTGGCTGCCCGGTCCATGGACACGGAGGAATCATGTTCCTGCGATAAGCAGCAGCGAATGCCATCTCGTCTCTTCGCTCCCACTTGTGGTCACTGTGAACGAGTACTCTTCGCCTCATGCCCCATCAGGAGTTCTCTCGAGCAGACAGTATCTTAGCAAGCTTCTCGCCAGGTACGACGCCGAATACAGGATGTAGCGAGGAGAAACAGTGTTGATACGACGGTGGCCTTCAACGCCGTAGAAGAGGAGGATATGTGCGAGGACAAAAGATAAATACGTAGACTTTACGTGATGATGCCTGATAAGGTGTCGTTTGAATAGTTCTCTATCACTGATAACCCATTCATCTTGGTACATGTTTACATATAAGTTTCGTTTCAATATTGACCTCTCTCCAGACACTTTGTCGGAGTGACTAGGAGGGTTAGAATACATTCTTCTTGTCAATATTGTCATTCTTTTACGATAGATACTTGGATGGAGAGATATCCGATACGAAGCACTTTAAAGTACGTTTATCCCTATTTCGGGCAAGTTGTTTCTGGGTTGTGTCTGTACAAATCTAATTGATGTGCATTATACAACGATTCATATCCGAATTCTTGTGATACAGCTAGGTTGATACATTTGGGTAGGTAGCAGGTTCGAGGTAACAAGCCCAGGTTTTGTTAGATCAAATTCCCTTTAATTTGAACAAAATAACACGTTAATAGTACAAATGACAGCATTTATAGGCGCTAGAACAAACAAAAGTACGAAAAAAGACCGCCACCGCTAATTTGACTCCTAATTGTTTGAGGCTATAAAAATATGTCAAGCGCTAGACCAAAAACAATATACATTTAGTCCCCTCTAAGATAGCTCAGTTCACAGATTCCAAGTGATTCACAAACCAGACGAGCACGAAGCCCTGACACCAACTCGAGATGGGTCCCGGTCAGGATACTTAAGAAACTGATTCCCTTATTGCCATGAATTAGTTAGGGTTGTGAGTATCATTTGATGGAGGTGAAGGCTAAGTTTGTTTTACCCACTGCCTACAAAGTAAACAGTCTACATGCACCATCCAAAGGCAAATATTCACCAAAGGATGAGTACTTAGATAAGAGCCCAATGTTTTCGCTGTGCCGCCCAAGTATATATTCTCCGTTACCTAAATGCGCGAACAAATCTTCTTTCTGTTTGAGTAACGATACCTTCAGAGACAGGTTTTATGTTTCCTCGACTCAGACTAGAAGTCGAGCCAGGGCAGATGCGGACAAAGAACGTCAATAAAAACCGCATTTATCACTCTCTAGCTAAAGAGAAGATTAGGATAGCAAATACCGTAAGAGTACAAGCTAGTGTATCGGCGTCTTCCGTCATCATTGGACATGGCCTATGAGAAAAAGTTAATGCGGACTGATTAGATCTCACAGTGTTCTGCGACAAAGCTAACAAGTATTGCTAGGCTTAGATCTCGTGAGCTGACTTCGTACAAGTTGTAAGAGTTTCCGCCGAAAGGAGAGGTTGGATGTAACGACCTTCTGCGAAATCACATTAGGGTGGAGAGAGAACGGGACGTCTCCATTGAAGCAAGTGGCACAAGCCCATCTTGGAAGACTCATTGAATGCCTCATGGGTGTACACGTAGAACCACCGGAGCAAGACAACACATCAATTTTCCGAAACGCCATGACGCGGTTAAGGGACACTCATCGGGCTGTTCTGTTTGAGAGACAGTGAAATTTCGCGACCAACGCCTAGGGCGAATGGCTCCGGCGAAAGAGATCATGCCAAGTTACTACTCAGGGAGTAGGATCAGCCACAGTGAATGTCTGTTTGTGTAATTGAGAAAGCCATATTGTGCTCGATTCTACGTGTCCGCATGTGATGTACGTTCATGTTGTCCAGCAAGTTTGTAGAGCAAGTGTTGTTCCGCCCGTTCATGTTTTTGAAGATCCCAAAGACGACTCCTGATGGAGAGCCTGTCCTCCTCACACGTTATATCTCGCAACCCCTTGTAGCGTTTTAGCATCAACAAAGATAATCAAAGGTATCAGTGATAAGCGCCCAGCCGAAAACCCTGACGAGCGCCTTCGCGTGAAGGTCTTACCAGAATGGCTCATAGTAGAATTCAGTTTTACCGTCTTTCGACATCTGAGCTTGTACCTCCGACGGTTCAACCCAGTCGGAAAACTAGTATTTAATAAGTCGAAGGTACAAATTGACCGCAAAGCTAAAACCGATGAGTGCTTAGGGTTAAGTTCCAACTTTGTATATCCTTGCGGACAGAGAAGTTGGAATCTTTTGGGAAGGAGTTCGCGTAGTTTGCTCTCCTAGAGCGAAAGAAGCTCTGATTGCGCATTTGTGAGAAGTAATGATGAGGAATATGAGCACACGTGTTTTCTATCTGTAGAATTTTAATAATTAGATGAGGACCAAGATGGTATGCGCAACAGAAGTGGAACTTACCATTGAGTAGGGATGCCGATTATAAGATACCAAGAGCGACTTGACGCGCATCGATTAATTTGTACCTCAAATTTGACGCTAACGCTAATTTCCACGTGATACAGCGTATTAGGCAGTCGATAAGTGGACGAGAGGATGTCCACCCTGTAGTCAGATACAGTAACATATTCGAAGGGAACATGAACATATTGGAGTGAATAACTTATTTCACGAATGGAATTTTGGAGTTGCTTATAAAAATAATAGCTATAACCGCGAAAACGGAAAGTCTCAATCAAAATGGCTTAACTAAGACCTCTAGTACATGTACATTTAGGCACAGTTTACTACGTCCAAGAAATGACAACAGATCCCCAGAAAGATCGTCAATATCTCATTGATGAGGTTCTACGTTTAGGGAAACAATCGTTTGATCCGTCAATTCCACAAGATTCTCAATTACGGCAGTCGAACCTTGAAAAGTTTAAATCTCTCTTAGACAGGTAAGACGCGTGATATCAGAAATATCCAGGATAAATACTAAGCTAAAAAGCACAAGTACCTTACTATTGCTTCCGGTCTTGACGCTTCTGATTAATTCGGATCGAATTTTCGCATGGCTCAAAGAACCGCTGAGCTCGGCGCTTGCACATCTTCCTCTCAGAAATGGCGGTGTTCAGGATGCGATTGAGTTTGTTCTTTCTGTACATCCAAGTACTACTAGTGTGAGTGCAAGTCGTGTAGGAAAAGGGTCTTTTATTTCCCACGAAGCGTTGAATGCGGTCTCACGCCTGCTCTCTTCTCCCCCGGCCGGGGTCTCAGCAGAGGTTTGGTTTCATGGCATTTCGCCTCAACTTCTCTCTTTGCTGCAAGGTGACGGCGAGCCGGAGATGGATCGAGCCGCGGCGTTTATCATTGGGTTTGGAATCCTCGGTAAGAAACAATATGGATCTCCAGGTTCGTGATTTCAGGGTACTCTTCAGTCGTGATGATATAACTCCTCTCAGGTCGATCTGGCTGGAAAGCTTTTGTAGAGCCCATCTTTGCACATCTTTATCCTTCAAATTTTGACATCAAAGTTCAAGAGCAGTCACGAGAAAAAGTTGAAGGTATAGAAACTATAAGACCGCGAAAAATACTCTCGACACCCATCGAAGTAGCCCAGAGTTTACAGAAACTTACAGCTTTGTTGACATCACATCCCCATCCATCCCTATCAATCCGGCTTTTAACCCCTCTTCTGCCCTCTCTCTGGACGATCTCTTCTTGGCCTGACGGGGACGAACGGACAGAAAAGTTGTATCGAAAACCGGCGAGAAAACTTTTGGTGACGCTACTTCAATTGTGGCCAACCAAGAAAGATCCCGCATATACCAGTCTCATTACCAAAATCTTAGATATTATCGCGATTGGCCAAAACAAGATCTCAACTCAAGTGGGCTGGAAATATGCCGCAGACTCAGACGGAGGCATACAGATAGAGAAAGTTTCTATTAACGACCAGATAACTAACATTTCTGATCTAGAGACAATTGACCACGCCCTCGATTCTTTCATAGCTTTGCTAAAAAACTTACCCGAGCTAAATGCTGAGATCCCCGCTTTATTTATTTGTCTCAGCTCTAAATGGCTCACAAAAAAACCCCAAGCCTCTTCAATAAAAGCTATTGATGAGAATCTAATCAATTTGGTGGATATTAGGAGGCAATTAGTTGAGGCAAAGGCGATGCAAAAAATGCTAGCTGCCTTACCAGAGAGGCTCATCGACGACTCGAAACAACTTCTAGATCTAGTGAGCCAAGTACTTCAAAATTTTAATCAATCTAGGAGCTTTGAAATTGAAATTGAAATTGAAACTGAAACTGGATCCGGAAGTGGAAGTGAAAATATATTGTCCATCGCTCTCAGCTTATTTAATACGATTCTTACGACTCCAAAGTTCAGAGTTACCAAAGACCTTGAACCTCTGGTTGACTCGATTCAAAAAGATTTGAAAATTATCAGTGGAAAACGTCTTTCTGATATATCTAGAACAGCAGGAAATTTATTGATGCTTCTAAATTTGCACGATACCATCAACGAACCAGAAGCAAACTTATCCACCAAGGAGATTCTGTATACTGATGAACAATTAGAAGCAAAAAAAACTTATAGCCTTGCTATATCATACCTCAAGGGGTTGGATTCCCCCCCCCCTGTTCGTGTCCAAGGGTTAGAGTTATTGTCACAATTAGTTCAAGCAAATAGCAGTATCCTAGATATCCCAGCTTTAATCATGCTTCTAATGTCCCTACTAGGGGACAACGAAGAGTATGTTCACTTGAGAGTGATCCAACTATTAGTGCAAGTGTCTCGAAAGCATCCCAAAACAGTCATAAAAGAGATTATAGATCGATACGTCGATTCCAACGAAGAGCTGAACCTTGATGAGAGGCTACGTTTAGGCGAAGCGTTGGAGCAAATTATCCAGATCAATAGCTCTGCCTTCAAACTGGAAATAGCGCAAACGGTTTGCCAAGGCTTAATCTTCCTGGCGAGCCGTCGTGGATATCGACCCAAGACTGCACAACGACAAGAAAAAGAAAAACTGCACCAGAGAAGCAAGAATGCTGAGGCTGAAGAAGCCTGGGGTGGGCCGGTTCCACAGCTTGATGAGCCGTCCGATAATGTCGATGTATATGTTGATGTTGATGCTGATGGTAATGATAATGACCCCAAGACCCACGCGCTCCTGGCCCAGATTGTGTCCGGATGGGAAAGCAAGCGCGGAAGCGAAGACGTGAGGATCCGCGCCTCGGCCCTCACGATTCTCGGCACAGCAATCGAAGCCCACATCGCGGGTATCACGTCGTCGCTCCTCTCCGCGGCCGTCGATGTGAGTATCCACGTGCTCACGCTCGAACGCGCGGTAGAAATGGCGATCCTCCGCCGCGCATCCATCCTTCTCCTCATGCACCTCGTCCGCGCGCTCGATGCGGCTAGGGAGCGGGGGCAGCGGCTGGGTTTCGGACTCGTCGGGCAGGGCTTGGCGGATCTTCAGCGGATCCTGACTTACATCGCGAGTACCGACCGTGATAGCTTGGTTCAGCAGCATGCGAAGCACGTCTGCGAAGAGCTGGACACCTGGCACATAAAATCACTCCTGCCCGTACACCAGAGCCCGCAGCAAAACTTGACGCCGAATCTCCCTCAACTTCGTTCCTCCCCTCAAGATCTCGAGGGATCCAGTGGGAGACCTAGAATAGAAGAGATAGAATAAACTACGAATCTTGAGAAGCAGAAAGAATGTCAATCCCGAGGACGCACCCCTAGACACACTCTTCTGATCTTACCGCACAAGTCATCACCGAGAGCGTCATTTTTGGAAGTCATTTCTCCTGGTATACCAACAAAACCATGAACACTCCTTGCATCAGAGCTCTTGCTTCGGTACTTGTGTAAGTGCTGCCTCGCACAATGTAGCCCTTCGAACTCTTTCTTCTAAGAGTGATTAAAAAATACCAAGCGGTGGTGTACGTGAAGGCTAACAATGGTAGCGTCAAATTATGGCTAGAACCATACCCAGCACTGCTCACGGCCCATGGAGGATGTGGGGCGGACCGGGTTATCTAGCCATCGGTTGACGGAATTTTATCTCAGCAATGGACGCAGACAGTGTTGATTGACCAGAACATTATTAGTCGATGGAGATGGATAGGCTTGTAGCTAGGAACCCTTCACTGAATCAGAGCTCTGCGATCCTGACAAGATGACCGGCAAGATGGTTGAAAGACTCAAGTGCTTAATCAAACAAGCGATTTGTGTGTGGACATTAACTGTTTTTTTCTATAAAAAGAGGATAAGCTTGATATTCATATTTGATAATTGGAAAACAGTAAAAATGAATAGAATACTCAACGTTTACTCTTTCGTAAGGTTCGACAGGACTTGGACGAGAAGTATTATCATTTAGCTAGTCCAACAAATAATTGAGACCAGAGAGGCACGGGTTGGAGCTGATGGGATTAGAAAATGTAAGAGGGACCAAGTAGACTTAGACTTAAACTTGTGAACATCGAGACATTCTAGGAGCTCAGGAGGACCCAAACATATAAGTGGCGAATTTCTTTTAAAATCCGACGTTCCTGTGTTGATAACAAAAATAATTTTCTCGTTCTAATTCAAGTTTTTCAGAAGTCTTTTATTTCCAATCTACGTTGCCTATCTTACTCCAATTGATCTAATAAAAATGACATAACTATTCAACCTTATTTCATCGAGGTGACTTGGATAATTATCGAATCGGTCTAGAGGTTTTATCCCATTTCAGGCAATCGATTCCCCATATTCGAGCCTGCACCTCATTCACAAACTCTATTTTAACCTTAGGGGGTTTGAGTATTTGTTCCTTTCTATGGTGTGCTAGCGGAAGACAATTAGAAAAATGCTTTCTGAATGAACGCTCTAGAGCACGACTGTAGTCAAAATCGCCTATCTGGTCAAGGTCATCTTTACCATCGCCAACAATAAGATCGAGGGTTTGCAGATTGGAAAATCTTAACAAAGCCTCAACAACTTTCCAAGCTTCATGAAAGTAATCCTTGAGTGGAATAGCTAGATGTCTAATCTGTGACCGTTCTTCATACTTCATAAACTCAACACATTCAGGTAATTGAGTTGTTAATCCGCGGGTAATGAGGAACAAACGATCTTTCTCGAAATTGAATCGACAACTACCATGCCCGCTCGGGAACGGTTTTCCAGTATATTTGTCAAAAGCAATGATTCTGGGTTTTCCATACATATCTGTCATTATTGAACGGGATTCTCGACATGCCCCAAACAAGCCTGGAACGTCATAATGGTAAGTGAATTTTGCATCAATAGCATCGTGGAAGGATCCCATAAACGTGTCTCTCATTAAAAGAGGACTTCTAGTACCTTGCTTGACGTCTAACTGTACATAGCACGTACTTGAACAATCAAGTTTAGCGTACTTCCAAATCTGATTTCTAATCTCTGGCGGTAGATTTGGAAAGTGTTTGAACTTTTTCTCTTTATCCCCCTCTGGCTTTGTCAATGCCGCTAGTAGAGCTTCAGTATTATAGGCGACTGTCTGGATATTTTTTCCATCAACATTAACGGTAACGTCTCGGAGATAAGCTTTTCTATTTCTTGGTTTAAGATTGTCAACCCACTGCATACGTAGGGGGTCCCAAGAATCAAGAACTTCTTGGGATAGACAGTTCCTGTTGCTATTGGCCTGTTTTTCCTCTATGCTAGAGTCTGCAGGACTATCCCGGCAAATAGTCGTACATTCTTCACTTCCCTTGTCTTTTTCTGCAACTTGTCTTGTCGTACCCAGAGGACTAACCGCAGACGCTGAAACGCTCTCTGGGCGAATGAAAATTGTAGCGAATGATTTTCTGACGTACATAAAAGAATCCAAGCTATGTGAAGGCTTTGAGGTCGCATTTGAGGAATCCTTGGTTTTATTTCTGTCAAGTCTTGGAGTCGTTATTGTCGGAGTAGTCATAGGCTTTTTCTGAACTAAAGACTCTCTGTGATTTGGAGCAGCTTTGGAAATCCGATGATTTTCTATCGATCTAATGGAATGATTTGCATTAGATGAAGCGGTCCCAGTCATAGCTAGATCAGGATACACGCGTGCTGGATTAGTTTTCGATGATTTTATTTTATCAAACATTGAATTCTGGTTATTACAAGTGTTAATAAGGCTCGTTTTCAGGCTCGTCTATTAAATACCTTGAATTTCGGTGGAGTCTCCGGTGGTATTTTTACACCTGGGTCTGGAAAGAGATCATAAGGTTTTTCTAAATCAAGCCTGAGTTCCCTCTGGAACCTTGTAGGTGTTGAACTGGCATCTGAGGCAGATATCTGCTGTGATCTTTTTGGGACTCCCTTATTAAAGTTAGACGTATTTAATCTAGAAAAAATATTTTAGGGGAATGTTCAGATAATAGAACTTAATAATAAGTTTATATCTTATATACTAACCATACCAACTTTTTGCTCCACGATTAGTCTCAAAGATGGTATGTTTCCCACTGAAGTTTTAGAGCTGTCACTTACTTTAATCTCATGCTGGTGAAAGGTAGGCCCCTGTTTTGAGTACTGAGACAAAGAGTTCTGCTTATTGCATTGAGGAGGAGTACAGTGCTTTTTTTGTCGAGGCTGAGAACTCAGCTTGGTACGGTGAGTCAAAGAATCTTGCTTGATGTTGCCAGATGGAAGATTCTGCTTGACAACTTGATCGTTGGGCGATCTCGCTGCCTCAATTACTTGTTTTCGTTTGAGCTTCTGAATCGCCTCCTCTCGCTCCGCATTGCAATGTATATACTTGCATTTTTTATACTTGCAAGTAAGCCCGTTGTTGAAGTTCTTGCAGCCCCCAGGGAGATTCATGTGGGTAGACATTGTAATATATGGTCCGTAGAGCGTAATACGCAACTTGATTTGAGGCGAGTGGTCCTCGAAATCTCGTCGACTAAATGAGCTTTTTGGGTGACAAAATAATTCTCCCTATCTCTGCAGCAGAAGTATAAAATGTAACTTTTTGAGAAAAATCGGAGAGGCGCTCGTTCCTTGGTGGTGAATCACTTGGCTTGGGTGAATTTCAGTGCAAGAAATAGCTATGATATATATTATTGTGAAAGCCGAAAATCACACAAAAATGATTAATTAAATGGGAAAACTTGAAGTTGCTGATGAGAGCGAACATTTATGTATGGCACGAATTAGTTTTTCACTAATTACCACTAGCTCATGACTAAAGTTGCCACCATTTGTTTAGGAAAAAACCACCCACTCTGAGTTCTTGACTAAGGGAATAATAATTTTCGAGCTTTACGAGCCAAATCAGTAGTTGAAACAAATTTTGAACAAATCAAGACGGAAATCAGGTAGGTAGTTGTGAGTCCTCGAACTTAGAGGCAATAACACTTTTGCCCACTGAATCATGACTAAATATTTATTTTGAGACCATAAAATTTCTGCAAGTTTTAAAATCTTTTGAATAAGGACCGACGATAAATCATATCACATGCACCATTTTCGTATCATTGTCTAATCAGAATTCGTTCTCGTCACTGCCAGCTATAATGACATTATTGACCTTCAACACCATACGGCAAAGTTGAGTGGCCAACATTAGCTGCTGTCTCTTTCCAATCAAGGGATCAATAACAAACACGTCTTTCATATCATTGGTTCCTGTCTGCATGCAGTCAATTCCTAACCTGGAGTTCTTTTCAGTGACTTGTCGACTCTTGACATTGGCAAGTGCTTCAATTGGAGACATGCCAGAGTTTTCAGCTAAAGCCATGGGTACAGCATCAAGGGCATCAGCAAAAGCACGCATGGCATATTGCTCAAGTCCAGGAGATTTTACAGCAGCATCCTCAACCGCGATGGAGCACGCAATTTCACTGGCACCACCACCGTAAACCACACGGTTGTCGCGTACAAGATTACGTACAACGCATAACGCATCATGAAGAGATCGTTTACCCTCATCGATTATCTATAACTTGTTAGCACCCTTTTCTTTATACCCTGAGTTATTTTTACCATCTTGTTGCTCCCTCTTACAAAAATGGTGACAGCTCTTGTATTTGCACACTCCTCGATGACTAGCATCTTTTCTCTAGTTGTGCCGAATTCTAATTCTCGTACAATACCAGCTGTTCCAAGTTTTTCGGCCGAAAGATCTTCAAATCGCGGTACAATCCTTCCATTTGTAGCTATGGCAATTAATTCGATTTCTTGACCACCAACCCATCTAACTGCGGGAAGCTTATTTTGTAGTAGCAAATGGTTTGCCTCATCATCAAAACCCCACTGGCAGATAACGAGATTCGCGCCTGTATCTTTGATCTGGTTAATCATCTCCGCAAACTTATCTTTTTCGTAATTTTGTAGCTTCTTGAATTCTTCAACCGTCGATATGTCCAGTTTGTGTTTAGTCTTAGGCTTTGGTGGTTCGAAGGCGCATGTGAGAATAGCAATTTTAGCATCGCGAACTTCGGAAGGCATCTGAGGGTGAGAAAAATCTTTATCGACGATGACTCCTTGTATAAGCATTGAGTCTTCCAGAGATCCACCAACTTTTCCATCCACCTTTATCAGGTCAAAATCGACGTCTTTTCGTTCTAGATCCGCAACAGACATGATGGCATCTACAGCGATATTTGCGAACTGATCTAGAGCTTTCGAAACTATCTTGCTCCCAAGGCTGGTCCTTGCGACTTTAACTAGGTTCTCACGCTTTGTCTTGGTGAACTCCAGCGTATCAGCAATCCTATCCAACTCAGCTACAGCAATATCACACGCCTGATCATATCCATCGGCTATCTTAATTGGGTGGATTCCTTTATCAATGAGCTCTGCCGCTTGTTCTAACAATGTGCCTGCGAGTACTACTACACCAGTTGTACCGTCGCCTATCTCATCATCTTGGGATTTTGAGAGCTCAACTAATAGTTTTGCCACATGATTTGATATTTCCATCTGACCAAGGATCGTGGCGCCATCGTTTGTGACTGTAATATCACCATCAGGCGAGATGAGAATTTTATCGAGGCCTCTCGGCCCCAGAGACGTCTTTACGATATTGGCAACTGTCCTCGCTGCAATAATGTGTGACTTTATAGCAGCTGTACCGTGCTGTCTCTTTTTTTTGCCTTGACTAGATAAAATAGGATCAGCCGAGCTGAGTATGGTTAACAACAAGAAATCTTACTCCCGGACAACGATGAAAGGTCTTCCTTGCTCGTCCTTCACCACCGAAGCTGTATGAAGTCAAATTAGCTTTGTATCTATAATTTAACTTTGCCGAAATCGTACCCTGCGACATGTCGATATCTAGAGTAGTAAATTAGCAAGTGGGCTAAGAGGGGCGAGGTAAACTGAAACAGCAGGATTTGACCTACTCATAGCCATTTTGGCTTACAACACGCAATCCTAAGTGACTTGAGAGATCTATCAATCACCTAGACTTCTCTGGTGGGTGTTGTCAGTTTATCCACACTGCCAACGCGCCCGCGTGTATTTTGTCTGCTAACATTTTTTGGTTGATCACGTGAAAGAAATGTCGTGAACCTACAAGGAAGTTTGTGCGATAGAGCACTTATCTTGAAGGTGGGTTGAACCTTGAAGATATACAAGTACGTCCTGTACCATTCTTACCTTCACTACGGCGAGGCCACGAACACATCCTTCGAAGATATTCCCGGCTTATTTTGTCAGAAGCGGTACGACACCTTTCGGTTCTGCCACCCTGAGGCATCGCGTAAAATGGGCAAAAGTAGGTGGGGGGCATGCGCTTATACTTGTATCAAGTTAACTTTGGGAACGACAGTCACGATTAATAGGAGTGAGCACGACGTTGATTGGTTTTATCAGGGCCCAACTGATAACAAGATTGATTGACTCTCTGATTCAAATCCTCCGGATGACTAATTATATCTACGAGCGAGAGCGGGCGTGGACTTCTGCTCCTACCAACCTGTAATCAGCGCAAGTATTGATAGATCTCAATTCCGTTGACGGTCCTCGCGCGCGCGCTCTGAGCAGTAGGCGACCCTGAACCCATGATGGGCGTGGGGCTTCACGACAATGGAAAACTCCTCTTGATTCTTCATGACACGTCTTTATTGAGATGCAGACTGCGATACCAAAGAACCGAGTTGGATCTGAGGTATCAGAAGACATTCTTTGATATAGCTGCCTGGGATCGAGCTATTTCTACAGCAGAGAATCGAGTGAGCAAGGCTCCAGAACCCATGCGTTTCTTCAAGAAATCACTCCATGTTTTAATCTGAGCTATTTTCTCTTGATCGATAGGCGCTACTTTCGGAGAGGCTACCTTGAGATGCGTAGTTTCTTCGTCTTCAGACACCACTTTTGGATTACGATTCTGAGGTTCTTCATCATGCGCGGCAGGCTCTAACTTAGAACTATCTTGATTTAGGTTATTAGTTTCTTCATTATCATCAACCGTAGACGCCAATTCTTCTCTGTCTATATTCAGATTAGGAGCTTCTTTTCCAAAGTCTGCAGGCACTAATTCTATTCTGTTTACACAGAGATTAGTGTTTTGCGATTCCACTTCCTCTTCGACAGTATAAGCAGTTGGACCTTGCGTGTCTAAGTTAGATTTTGTTGGACTAGAGGGCAAAAAATTTCTGTCGATAGTTTGAACTTCTGATGGCGTAAACCCTGGAGGTGTACGTGGATTATTTTCAGGGGACGAAGATTCATGCTGATAGGTATTTTTCAGGGTTTCTGATTTGTTCTCTTTTTGTGTGTGGGTAAAATTTTCTCTCAAACATGGCTTATCAGGGGATTTATAGCTGTTTGCAGGAGTAGCGGGGACAGAAACGCCTCGTTTGGAATCAGCTACGGAACTCTGAGACCAACTCATGCAGCTTGAGTCAGAATCCTCGAGCGAATATTTCTTGCCTTCATAGATTGACATGCAGATTTTACCTAATTCATTCTGAATGGATTCTTCACGCTCCACCTGATCTTTAGACAATACAGATTGTTCCGACGGACACTGCTGGTCTAACTCGTTGAATCCATGGTACTGTTTAATTGAGCTAGGTCTTTTGATAGTTTCATTTTCGTCCGCTATGGTGTAACTCGATCTTACGCCCGGCCCGTAACAGGCACTAGGACATGAGCGCAAGGTGAGGCCTTCCCTAATTTTTGGCGGAATATTTGCACAAGGGCTTGTCGAATCTGGCTTACTAGGATACCAAGATTTCGGGTCTTCTAGCAGGGTCAATTGATCATGGGGAATTGAGTAATATAAGCTTGGAATATGTTTCAAGGCTCTCGTTGGGTGATTTTCTTGCAGAAAAAAATTGAGCGAGATTGATTTTTCCTGTGAGTCGTTTTGGGGAGGCGCTTTTTTTTGCTGCAAATTTGATACGTCCTGGCTCAAAAATGAGACAAACTCTTTTTCAATTTTTTGCGGAATTTGTGCATGGATATTTGGTCCGGATGTTTGCTCGAACCAGGAGCTTGGAGTTCTCAAGATAGCCAACTGATCACTAGGAATACGAAAATATTGGTCTGGAATAAATTGAGGCTTTTTGGAGGAGCATTTTCCCGTGGGGCTTGATCTCTTAGGTGTGGATTCGGAAGTGCAAGTTGGAGGGAGATACGTTAGTTTTCTTACAGAATTTCCTTGACCTCTCTGCTTTTCAGAGATTGGAGCAGACATTATCATTTGAGTAGCGTAAAGATCATCAGCATCAGCATCAGCATCAGCATCAGCGTTGGATAATAGAGTATTTTCATGGCTAGAGCTTGTCTCAGTAAAGATATGCTGTTGGTTGTACCCTGAATGGGTTAAATGTGACTGTACATTCGAGTTTGTGCGCGCTTTACTAGTACCACATAGTTGTCTAAGAAGGAGTTTCTTATGGAGATCTTGAGTGTCAAGCTTCTGGGGAAAAAGGTCCGTCTGGGCATATTCGCAAGGACTCTGAGTTGCAAAGTCGGCTATCGAGTTTTCATCCTCAGAAGAAGTCGTGTAATATGTTCGAGTCATCGTTCGAAGCATTCAAACAATAGGTTCGCTTCTTTGCGGAATCGATAATTAATAATGTTTACTCGGAGTTTTCCAGCACCCAGATTTAAATAATCACTGGGCTCTAATCAGCTGAAAAGGGATTTGGACCCTGGAACCTAAAAATTGAGTAAAGGCTAAACCTTAAATGCCAATCAAGCAGTCAAATAATGCTTCTTGATATGTCAGTCATTGATAAGTACAGGTAAGACTTTGATGTTTTAAAGCCATGAAAACCCAAGTGTGTGGATCGAGAGTAGCAATTTGTCCACTGGTGAGCCGGTGGAAATAGAGACTCACTTGCACATAGGAGTCGTACTATTTCGAGTTTTTCCGATGCAATTTAATGTTTTTCCGCAGAAATTTTAAAGACCATAAATGCTATGCCTCATCGACAACGGTATTTCTCCCTGAACTTACGTGGTTTTTAAGGATTGAGATTTTTCAAGGTTATTGAAATGTGGTGTAGGTTAATTTTAGGATGAAGCTGTTACATGTAAATAGTATTAGTGATACTTATCGTCGAGGTTTAACTGGGTCTTGTCAGCACATCTGGGAGTCCGACGGTTAATTAGCGAAGAAAATTTATCCCTCGCTACGTACCCGTAGGACTTCCACGCATGGGTTTTCCGTTTTATAAAAGCTTAGAAATACTCCCAGTGTGGGTTATTAAGCTTGGTCAAACCTCGACGGAGAGAGTATCCGCCATGGCGTCATATATTATCACGTGTTCTCATGTGAACGATTCCTCATGTATAACTTATACAGATGATGGAAGACGTAGACGAGAGATAGATATACATATACATTCGAATAACCAACCTGACATTTGTCGACCCTTGTGATATCACATTGTAAGACCTTCCAACACCCAGCTCAAAATTTTTAAATATACAGTAGCGTCTAAAAGTGCGCAATGAAACCACTATGTTGACTAAATTTTACTATGACTCTGCAACAACTTCATGAAATTTAAAAATTCTAGGTTCAAATAAAATCTAAGTCATTTCTTGAATAA
>JAKRRZ010000698.1:0-17182 GCA_022627015.2 Podosphaera aphanis | reverse complement strand
ATGCAAGTTCATATGCAGGTGAAAATTCTTTTTCCTTGGTCAAAGCATAGAGAGAGGGGAAGGCGAGAAGGTCTGAAAATTCGCTGAGAGCCATTCCCCCCGACTTTGAGAGTAGTTTCCATATCACATTCATTCATTTTTGACGTCTACTAAATACGTTTTAACTTAACCAAAAATGATTTTAGTAACTTGAATTTTGTCAAGTCAGAATAATAAACTGCTCAGTTTCATATTTTCCACTCAAAAGGGGATTTTTTCGCCTGTAGCGCCGTCAACAGTGAAATTAGATAATTTTAGGTGATGAATGAAAGTGAAGCGGAACTAATCTTAAAGTCGGGGGGAATGGCTTTCTGAATGAGGCGAAGAAATGTGCGGGCACTCACTCACCGAACTTGAGGCTGTTTCAAACTGACTGTGCCTTGCTGCAATTTTGTCAAGGCACACAGGTCATGGTAGAAAGAATCGTGTCAGATTTTCGCCGTATATCGTCGTATACAATACTAATTAATATCTAAAGGGTCTGATATGAACTCTTGAAGAGGGCTGCGGAGTTCAGGAATAGCAGAGGGGGAAACACAACAGGCACAACAACATCAACAGCAACAGCATCGAAAGTTACGACCGTCAAGGCCAAATTTCACCGCCATTCCTAAGAAGCACAGTGAATAATATTATGATATCTCACTGGCGAGGTAAATTGCACTTTCTTAGGTGAAACGGAAGACGACAGAATTAAACAAGCCAAAGTAAGATGGGTTTTATCGTGAAGATTTCTCGCTCATGTAATTACCACAGTTGACAGAGTCCTGCATGGGCCATAAAAGGCGCTAAACCAGGCTTATAAATTGACATTCGAACTAAGAGTATGGGATAATTTAGCCCGAGGCTAGACTAACTGGCAAAATAATTAGCTGAGAAGATATTTTATCTATATGGAGAAGAAGTAAAGCCCTCTCGGCAGTATGCAAAGAAAAATGCTTCAAGATGATCAGCGGTACTAACGGCAAAGTATTTGAACAAGAAGTTGCTCTCTTCGCTGGACTACCGAAGAACTTATCCGTCGTACATCGGACGATATCATCACCATGTCAAAAGATCAAGCGTTCCAGATTCGAGCGAGAAGAATCTAATTGGGATGGATAAAGATATACGCCCAAAGTAGCATCGCTACGTAAATTTAAGTTATGTAAGTTATCTGACTCAGCCATGAAGTAACAGAGACTTTCACCGAGAGAAAGGTTTCCTCATATATAAATAAGTAATTGTTATTCATGCGTGGGCCATTAAAGGCGTCAAATCAAGCCCATAAAATCAAATTCAAATTCCGGAAGCATCGAGAACTTCACTGTGGTATAGATTTTCTGGTTTTAACTTAAAATATTACTACTGACTGTGATGAGATTTTCAAAGTTGTATTCAACTTGATCATCATCATCATTATCAAGCATGACATTTTCTTTCCATTTCTCAGTCATCTCTCTGACCGCACTGATCAGTTTTTCTTTCTTTTTTTCATTAAAATTTAAACCCCACACCAGACTCTCTCGTGCACTTCCCCTTTGGATGTATTCGTCTGAATCTCCGCAGTACAGGACCATATTTCTTGTCTCATCTAGGCTAGTTTTCACTCTGATCATTAAATGATGTAGCTCTTGATCATCTGGGATCCTCTCCAGAGGAAGACGGAGTGACTTAGCCCGGGTTATTTTAGGACCATCAACCATACCTGCTCGAGAAAGAGCAGAATTTTGGCGGCGTATAAAATAGCCACGAGGATCATTATCCGGGAGGGATGTTTTAACTTTGCTAGATAAATTTGTAGTTAAATTTTTGGAATTTATTGGAGAAGTTTCTTCACTTGAAGGTGCTGCATCGTGTCGATTATTGTCTTGAGGTGAACAGAATAATGATTCTTCATTGCGTTGGGAAGTGCGAAGTTCTTCCCGTCGCTTCCGAGTTGCTTCTGCCTTTCGATGTTCGTAATCCATACTCCAGATGAGATCAAGATTGGATCCATCTTCTTCATTTCTTTTTTGTCTGCGACTCAAATCGGGGTTCGGTGACAATATTTTGCTTGTGAGAGTGGTTTGATGTAAACTTTCAGGTTTCAAAATTTCTTTTTCTTTGAGCGGTGAAACGAATGGTTTATTAATCAGTTTCTGTCTCTTTGGTCCTATTGGCTCCATTGGCTCCATTGACTCAGATGGCGATGATAATGGTGAATCAATTACTTGTCTCGCGCTTACAAACCCATGATTACGATGAGATTTTCTAGCATTGTTACTTGGCTGTATAAAATCATCATCCGAGCTAGCATCCTCTGATTGTCTTGTAATTATCGGTGGTGATGAATGAGGTATTGGAAGAAGCATTTGTCGTGGAGCCTTCGATAGAGATGCATCTCTACAGCTCCGCGTGACTGCTTTTTTCCTTCCAGAAATACTGTGAACCCTAAAATCCGTGAAAGTAGAGTCTGAAGATGGTTGCGGTGTAAGCAAAAGGTTAGAATTCGACCTATTCCCAGAAAGAGAATTATTTTCGCGATTTTCATGCTGCTTTGACGTACTCATTCTAGCAATAAGCCACGGATTGAGTGGAAAATTATCAGGGCTCTCGTGAACTGACTCTGGAGTCCTGATAGACATGAGACTTTTTCGAGATATAACCTTGGATCTGATAGGAGTTTCCAAATTTTCTGCGTCACAGTTTATGGATATTCCAGGATGCTCGGCCTTCTTCGCAGCCTGCTTCTCATCATCTGATCTTTCAATACTTGTGATTGGCGAAACGTGTAGTGACTTAGTGCTGCCAAAAGAAGTTTTCCTTGATAAAGCATCTCGCACGCTAGAATTTTCTGGTAATCCGGGTGTTTGTTCTTGGATTGGGAGATGTTCATGGTCATGTGCAACTTCTTGGGAAAAAGTTTCAGGACAATTACTTTCTATTCTACTTTCATATATATCTCTAAATGCCTCCTCAATATTTTTTAGTATTAGAGGTTCATTGTCGAATATGACGTCGTCTTTTGCCGGCTCTATATTTGGGTCATAACTCTCCCTAGGGCACTTAATGTCGAGCCGCAAAAAAGGGTTTGTAATTTTACTCGTGCTCGTTATGGCGGAGTTTTTGAGAATTTGCTTAAAAATAGTGACTATCTTTTTCATTGTTCCTTTTTCATGGGATACTGGTCGCGCATCAACTGAGATATACTGGCCATGTGAGACTTTGGAGAAATCTGCATCTAGATGTGGAAGATAAAGGTCAATGTAGAATTTTCTGCTCACAAAGCTTGTGTCATTACTAATGCTTGCATTCTGATTATTGTTATTATGATTTGCCTGATGGGCTGTACTTTCTGAAAAAGTGAGAGACTTTTCTATACAATAGCTTGGCACTTCTCGACCGATGGCTTGCGAAACTACTTCTTTAATCCCGTCCGAAGAGCGAGGAGAGAAAGACCAAGAGCCCTTGACAGTTTTGATCACTTTCAGACTAAATTTAACGTGAAGTCGAGCTAAACAATAAGCACGCAATAGCTCCTTTAATTTTCCCAATGTTTTTGACGCTTCTTTTAGGGAAGTTTGTTTTCTAACCGGGAGCGCAGAAAGAAATTTAGTGACAGTGACTGTAGTGCCAATAGGATGAGAGGCGGCGGTTTTAGTGTCAATACCTCCTGAAGATTGAAGCTTAGCCATAGTCGCGACCTCTTCTCCGTAGCATTTTGATGTAATAGAAACTTGGCCAAGCTGAACCGCGCTAAAGAGAGCCTCTCCTCTGAATCCAAGGCTGACGCTGCCTATAGTTCTGAGTTCATCAAATGATCTTAATTTGCTTGTATGACCTCGCTTTCCAAGAGAGTTAAAATCTTCTTGCGGTATACCGTGACCGTTATCTTTCACTTCTATTCTGTCTAGAGTGTTCGGAGATATTAGAATATCGACTGACGTGGCTTTGGCATCTAGAGCATTATCTATGAGCTCCTTTATTAGTGATAACGGCGTCGTCAAAGCTTGAGTAGATCCCAGCAAGTGCACCGCTGCTTCTGGAAGAGGCGTGATAGCCATGAAGATTAATACTGTTTGAGTGATCGGATTTTAACTCGATTTGAAACAATCATCCTTGTAGCGGTGAGTTAATTAATGATAACTGTCAAAGATAATTCTAGGCAATTTCATGATTGACTAAACAATAGGAGTAAATTTAATTGGATATCTGATAGCGGTTCATTCTGATGTTCCCAAAGTAACAATTTAATCCATGTCGGCAGGTAGACGACAACATGTATATTATTAGTCAGCATATTCGCTTGTATATACTCTCCAAACAGATAGGAAAAATGCTTTTAGGTGCTTGAATTTAGTGTTAGTCTAAGTAAGGGGATTCCAAATTCAATGATGACTTGATGGGAAATATATTCAAACTGTTGTCACCAGTTTCATAGTTTTAGGTAGAATAAACTTAAGAAAAAAAAGACGTAACAATATCGCTCACTGGGCTGGCTGGGCACTTTTAAACAATTACCAAAAAATCTCTCTCGTGACTTAATGCGCCGCCGTAAAATCAAAGGATTTTTATAAAATACAACTTCCATCCCTATAGTGAAGAGCTGCCAGCACGACGTCTAAACCACTATTCAGAGCACTTTGGGTGCGCAGGCCGCCATCCGGATATAAGTTCTATAATCAGTTTCCCAGAATGGCGACCAATGCAGCTCCTTGCCGCTCATGTAGGGAAATCTTCGATTGAAATACCTAGCATTCCCCTCAAATCTCTAACAGTGAGCAGGTGGTGAAGAGATTGGTTCCACTACAAGTATTACTCCTATTTTAGCTGCAACTAAATCTGACATTCCAGGGCAAGATGTGGGCGATAAGGCCACACAAGTTAGTGAAGGCGAAAAGAAGGTGAAAAGTGAAAAAGAATGTACGCAAATATGTGAACGTTGAAGGAGAAAGCCAGGTTAACCAGGTTACATTATAACAGTGGAAAAGGAACGTAAAAAAGCTGAAAAGCAGGCTAAATTCGATCAGAAGAAGGCTAAAGCAGCTTCCAAGGTCCCTACAGCAAGCAGCAAGACTAAGGAAAAAAAAGCGACCACCCAAAAGAAAGAAGAAGTTCTTCCACCGTATGTAGAGATTACTACGCTCGGAGACAAAAAGAGTATGCCATAGGAAAAAATTGTGACCCGATAAAACTTTTCTGACTTAAGACCAGAAATTAAGTCCTTTGATGACCCCTACTATAAAGCATACAACCCTACTGCTGTTGAGTCCGCATGGTACGCGTGGTGGGAGAAAGAAGGGTATTTCAAACCGGAGTTTACCAGTGATGGGAAAGTCAAGCCAGAAGGTTCTTTTGTTATTGTAGAGCCACCGCCAAATGTTACAGGAAACCTTCACATGGGTCATGCTCTTGGAACTGCCCTTCAAGATGTTATGATACGATGGAATCGTATGCATGGCAAGACTACTCTATGGCTGCCAGGCTGCGATCATGCAGGTATCTCTACACAAAATGTCGTAGAGAACATGCTTTGGCGTCGTGAGAAAAAAACCAGGCATGACCTTGGTCGGCCGAAATTCGTGGAAACTGTTTGGCAATGGAAAAATGAGTACCATCAGAGGATTAACAATGTCCTTCGTAGAATGGGTGGCTCTTTTGATTGGACTCGAGAGGCATTCACAATGGACGAAAACTTTTCAGCCGCAATTACAGAAACCTTCGTTACGCTACATGAAGAAGGTATCATTTACAGAGCAAATCGACTCGTTAACTGGTGTACAAAGCTGAATACTTCTTTATCAAATCTCGAAGTTGTCAACAAAGAGTTACCCGGCCGAACGCTACTTGACGTACCCGGATACGATAAAAAAGTAGAATTCGGCGTTATTGTCTACTTTCAATATCCTATTGAAGGGTCGGATGAAAAAATCGAGGTCGCAACGACCCGTATAGAGACGATGCTCGGGGATACAGCCATTGCCGTACATCCAGACGATAAACGTTATATGCACCTTGTCGGAAAGAGGGCTATTCATCCTTTCATTCCCGACCGAATTATGCCAATCATAGCCGACACATATGTCGACAAAGATTTCGGTTCGGGCGCCGTAAAGATAACCCCAGCCCATGACCCTAACGATTATTCCATAGGCGAACGCCACCAGCTTCAATTTATTAATATTTTAACCGATGACGGTAAGATGAATGAGAATGCCGGTGTATATGCTGGACAAAAGCGATTTGATGTTCGCTATAAAATTCAAGATGACCTCAAAAAGCTTGGCCTGTATGTCGACAAGAAAGATAATCCCATGACCGTTCCTCTCTGTGACAAATCGAAAGATATCATTGAACCACTTTTAAAGCCACAATGGTGGATGAAAATGAAAGATATGGCAGCTGCGGCCCTGGACGTTGTAAAGGATGGCCAGATCAAGATCCTTCCCGAAAGTGCAGAGAAAAGCTACGTTAGATGGATGGAAAATGTTAATGATTGGTGTTTATCTAGACAACTTTGGTGGGGCCACCAGGCTCCGATGTATTTTGCTCAGATTGAAGGTGGCTCAAGCGATGAGTCAGATAATAAGCTTTGGTTTTCTGGCAGAACATTAGAGGAGGCCGAAGCAAAAGCCAGAAAAGTACTTCCAGGCCAAAAATTCACTCTGAAGCGTGACGAAGATGTTTTAGATACGTGGTTCTCATCTGGACACTGGCCCTTCGCCACTCTAGGATGGCCAAATAAAACTCATGACCTTGAAACTTTGTTTCCAACAAGTGTATTAGAAACTGGGTGGGACATTCTCTTCTTCTGGATTGCCCGTATGATTATGTTTAGTTTAAAGATGACTGGCAAAGTTCCTTTTACTGAAGTCTACTGTCACTCTTTAATTCGTGACTCAGAAGGAAGGAAAATGTCAAAATCTCTTGGCAATGTCATTGACCCTCAGGATGTTATTGAAGGTATTCGCCTCGATGATTTGCACCAGAAGCTCTTGCATGGAAATCTGGCTCCGGGAGAAGTTGAAAAAGCTAAGAAGTATCAAAAATCTGCTTTTCCAGATGGAATTCCACAATGTGGTACAGACGCTCTACGCTTCGCTTTGGTATCCTATACTACTGGTGGCGGGGATATTGCTTTCGATGTGAGGGTTATCCACGGCTATCGCAAATTCTGCAATAAAATCTATCAAGCTACCAAATATGTTCTTGGAAAGCTAGATGCAGATTTTATTCCTGAAAGTAATGTAACACTTAGAGGTAATGAATCCTTGGCTGAACGATGGATACTGCACAAGATGACCATCGCTGCAAAAGAAATAAACCAGGCACTCGAAGATCGCGAATTCATGAAGTCTACAACGATTATATATCAATTTTGGTACAACAACCTTTGTGATGTTTATATCGAGAACTCCAAGGCTATTCTTCAAGAAGGTTCTGCTGAAGAAAAGCTTTCTGCACTCAATACGCTTTATACAACCCTTGAAAGTGCTCTCAAAATGATCCACCCTTTCATGCCCTTCCTAACCGAAGAACTGTGGCAACGCCTACCACGTAGACCAGAAGACCAAACTCCATCAATTGTCCTTGCTAAATATCCGGTTTATGATCAAGCTCTTGAAAATCCTGCAGCGGAAGCTGCGTATGAGCTCGTTTTAGGTATCTCTAAAGGAATTCGTTCTCTGATGTCGGAGTACTGCATTAAGGATCATGGCAAAGGTATGCTATCCAAACTAGTAATTAAGTGTTAAATATTGATGATTTTTGATAGTTTTTATTCAACCACTAAACCCTACCTCTTACACGACTGCTCTAGAACAACTTGCATCGATTAAATCTCTCTCTGGTAAAGGTGTTGTTAATCTCTCTCTCTTGCGTGACACAGACTCACGCCCACCCGGGTGTGTGGTCTTCTCTGTCTCATCCGATGCAGCTGTCTTCCTTCACGTCAAGGGTCATGTTGATATTGACAATGAAATATTGAAGGCTACCAAGAAGCTCGAAAAGATTCATCAGAGCATTACGCGACAGAATAATATCCTTGGCGATCAAAGTTATCAAGAAAAAGTTAGTGAAGAATTACAAGAGATCGAGAGGAAAAAGCTACAGGATTTAGAAGTAGAAAGAGATGCGTACGAAGAAACGATCAAACAGTTTGAGATATTGAGACTCGAATAAATCTTTCGAGGACTTGATATCAGCCTATATATGTGCCTTATGGGTTTGACTTATTTAGAAGTGATCAAATAAAAACCATGTCTCATAATATGTCCAACATTCTTCCACTCAATATTGGTACTAAAATTGTTAATTACTGACAATTACTGACAATTACTACATATATAAAATTATCGAGACTGATACAGCTGATTTCTTCTCCATTTAAGCACATGTATTTCGATTCTAAAATCATTTAAGTAAGGTTCTTTTTAACAAACTCTGTCTTTCCAAGTTCAGACTGAAGCCACACTCGGGTCTTTTGATCTAATTTCTTTTTCCTGATTTGACACCATTCTGGCCTGACTAGGATGTGTATCAAGCTTTTTAACATCCACAGGAGAAACTCTTTCTTTAAATACCTATCCCCATGCCTTCAAGGTAAATTTCTAGAGATAGCCATTGGGAAATATGCGGACTTTATCACGTCAGTTAACCCATCTCCTTTCTGTCACCTCTTTCCCTTTTCTGTTGACGCTACCTCTGCTGCGCCAGTCATCATATCGACTTGTGAAGAGAGCCTCGAGGGACGGAGTCTGGCCGTGAGAGTGCTTGTTCGTACCAAGACCAACGTTTCGAATGCGTCGCTTCTTGCCTCGTCCAAATATGTACCGCACAACGCTCGTCTGCACCGCACCGCGTGACGGCGAAGAGTTCGTCGTTGTCGGCGCGAAGAACAACTAAAATTCGGGAATTTCGTGCTTTGGAGAATGAGCACAAACTTGTGGCACGGAAATTTTGTTTATTTTTCCTCTCCACAATTAGAAACGTGGTTGTTCGAACACGAGTGAGCGAGGGGGGGACAAATTTTGTTATCCAAGTTGAGAATCTACTCACTCGACCAGGGGAATTTCTGGTTTTTTAATTAAATTTTGCCGTTTATAATGACTATGTGAACTTTTAGTCGGACCAGGAATCCAGCCATGAATTTTAGACAAAGAGATGCCATATGTCTGGGCTGCTGCTCTGTCGCTATTAAAATTAACATAATTGAGTTCAGAAATAGCAGCTTGAACAGAAGTTTTTTGAAATCCATATTGAGCGAGGGTGTAGGTAGAAATAATGAAAAATGTGGTTTCTGATTTGTTTGATGAGAGTGTTCGGTTACTAGATCATTGAGCTTACATTTTCTCGAGGTCGGGCGTTTTCTCAACTGTCGCCTACATGTACTCTCAAGCGTAAATATTTAGCGTAGAAAATGATTTGCCTAAATTGAGGCACCCGGCCCATGGTAAATCTATTTTCGAAGCAGATCGTCTTGACGCCAGGAGAACGTGCATAGCAGCCTGAGCTCGAAAGGCACTCCTCCCAGGCCATCGGAAATCGTAATTAAGGGCTAGACATAGTGCGAAACGCTCTTGGGCCAGCAGCGAATTCAAACGACATAGCCCATCCTCGCATGGAGACCTCTGAGCCAGTTACTCGACCCGCCTTCCTCCAGAACCTCAGCAGCAAAGATAAGGCCATACTTGCCTTGTCGGACTCTGACGTCGCCGCGCTTAGCTGGCAGCAGGTATGTGAGCTGGCAAAATCAAATCAGCTGGACCGTTTCTCGCGTCGACCGTCTGAGCTGCGTCGCTATCTCGAGCATAATGCTCAGCTGAGCCAGCGCCATGGCTCGATATTAGCGTATATCTTAAGCCAGCAGCTTGGCTGGCGTGAGGGCGAACGGCCGTCGGGAGGCCCGTTCGAGCAGGCGAGCGATTGGAAGGTTTTGCTCAACAATTGGCCCTATGAACTCGAGCCAGATATTGTGCACCTTGTGGTATGGACTAAATTTTCGCTGGATGAGGACGAAGACACAGGCGATCTGACTTGGGAGGCGAAAGTGACTGTACAACGGTTTGTAGATGCTACTTTTGGGAGTCAAGTCGGCGAGGAGAATGTGAGTTCTATTTATAAGATTATGATTGAAGGAGTAAAAGCTAATCTCTAATCGGGACATATCATAGGTGGTTTGGTTCAGGAATTGGAGGTCTTTGAAGAGCATTCGTGGGGTAGAGCATATCCATGTCATGTTACACAAACCTGACCCGAATTTTGTGAGAGAGATCACGGCCACCAATCCTTTACCATATTTAGTGTCACCACATCCAGGTTCAAGCTAGGAAGACTTACAGGGCCCTGAGCCAGACAACTTTGATTTGGTGATATAAATACGATTCAAGTTGTCGGGAACTGCAACAGTTTGAATTATGATTATTGAATTCATTCTTTGGATTCGTTTGATAAAAATTTATTGTACATATTAATGTCTCCAGATTCCATCATTGGTCCCGCCGAATGGACCGGAAGAATCATACATATATAATCAACACTAGTGAGGACTGAATCTCAACGCCCCCAAAATTCATCGTAGACTTTTCCATCCAACTCCTCGAGATCTAACGATTCATGATGTTTACACATGGTATAACTTCTGCTTCAGTGGATAAACACCGGACTTTCTGGGTTTCATGCAGATTTGCAGGCCACATCTCATGAATAAATTTCAAAATTCCATCGGAACTCCGAATGCCTTGTCTCTGAAGTGCCTGACTTCGTTTAATTCTTCTTGTTCTTCTTTCAGCCGATCCTCTACTTCCTGCTTGATACCGGTGAGGTCTGGAGGAATCACTTGACTCTGAACACTGGGCGCAGCATTTACAAACCGGAGCTGTTCAGTGATGTGGTTGAGAATATCCTGAATCTTCTTAGCTGAGTTTCGGTTGGCTCGAGGCTCAGGTAAGACCTGTTCAAGGGTGGGGAAGAGGGCTTCGTGGCGAAAATGCTCTCTGTAGGGTGTATGGAGAGGAATTATTGGATTGAGATGTTTATCACATCCGGTAGCAATACTAGTTTCGTGTGCCCACGCTCGAGCAACGTTCCTCGGAGTATAGCCTCCACCCCCGACAAGAAGTAAAGGCATATTCAATGACTTGCAAAACGCAACACAAGCACCATGCCCTTGAACTTGTACATTGAAACGCCCTAGCCTATCGCCAGCTAAGGAGTCTGCGCCACATTGTAAAACGATAGCTGTCGGTCGAAATTTCTCAACGCATTTTCCTACTACAGTCTTAAAGAGATAAATATATTGCTCGTCGTCGATACCATCAGAGAGAGGAACGTTGATAGCATGGTGAGCGCCGGGATTATCTTCGTTATCTGGCCCTGTTGGGTTCAGGTCACCAGTGCCAGGAAAAAAGTTCATCCCATCGTATTTGTGAATGGAAAGGGTCATTACCCTATCAGTTGACCAAAATGCTTCTTCTACACCATCGCCATGATGTACGTCGATATCTATGTACAAAACTCTTGGGTGATATCTTAAGAGCTGCAAAATAGCTAGTACAATATCATTGACATAACAAAATCCTGAGGCTTCGGCTTTTTTGGCATGATGCAAGCCACCAGACCAGTTGATTGCAATATCGGCCTGCCCATTGCAAAGTTTGCGCGCCGCATCTATTGAAGCTCCAGCATACATAGAGCAATAGTTTAGGAGTCCATCAAAGATAGGACAATCGTAACCCCCTAGATTGAAGTCTTTCGGCCAGATATCATCAGGTTGAACCACCTTGGCGACTTTTAAGTAGTGAAGGTAATCTTCGGTATGAAATGACTCAAGTTCCTCTTTTTCGGCAGGACGAGCAATGTAGGTATCCATAGCAGCATGCATCCCATATGCCATTATAAGTCCTTTGGATAGGGTAAGTCGCCATGGTTTCATTGGATGCGAATGGCCGAAGTGATGTTTCTCAATCTCAGGATTCGAGTGCCATGATACAGTGTAGCCCTTGGGACGAGTGATTCCACTTTCTAATATTTCTCGCTGTACTTTTCGTAACAGAGAGGCATTCTGGCTGTCGTCCTGCTGACCCAAGGGCTGCCAACACTGAACAATCTCTCCAGAAGATACATCCATATTTACCGCGCGATTGTGGTTTACATGATGTGTTGGTTCGTGTAGTTCTGATTGAAGAATTATGGGCTCGTGCTCTAGCGTTAATTCCATCATTTCCAGGCTCACTTTCAGGCTCACTTTTGACTACCAGGACCAAAATTACGGTGCCGTGGTTTAGGCAGTCGCATTCGAGTGATTCTTTCAACAAGCTGGAGGTAAGCTACATGTTGCCTACCATGACGTGAAAAAATGCAGATGTCCCGAATTCTCTTTCGGCCAGCAGCTTTGACGTGCCGCGTCGTTAACTATGCCCAGAGACGATCTCAGTATCGACTTTGTCGATAAGAATAAAATGTCACTTGCTGAGCAACAAGATACTGCTTCAGTTTTGGACGAATGGACGAATCGAGTGGCTAATCTTCCTAACGAAATCGCATTCATGTACGAAGAAATCGAGCAAAAAGATAAGCAAATAGCAGACTGTCTCGCTATCATTTCTAGACATGATAACGCTCTTCAGAGCTGGGTCCGTAAGAACGGTGGACATGTCGTGAATCCCAAAGAAAATGCCTTGAATAAGATTATTTTGGAAAACTTCAATCGGGCACAAACACTACAAAATGAAAAGATAGCTTTGGCACAAAAGTGCCAGCTCGTAGTAGACAAGCACACGCGGTATCTAGACAATCAAATCAAGGCACTTCAAGATCGAGGAGAATTTCCCGATGACCCAGAACTACCATCGCTCCTACGACATCCACCAGAGCCTTCTACTAGTCGTATCGCCACCGTCCCTCAGATTCAGCCCCCTAGTTCCACACAGGTGAATCAGCGCGCTGTGCCAACGCACGTCCAAGCTCAGCAGATCATAGTGGCATCTCCATCTTCTACTCCGTCCAACCCGATATCCAACGCGCACATCGGAAGACAAGCCCGCGAGTCATCTCTGGGGGCGCCAAACAAGAGGCAACGCCTGGTGGGTACCTTGACTCCACATATCTCGAGTAGTTCGGCTCGCCAGTCTTCGCTGGGCTCTACCACCCCCAAGTTGACAGCACCTCCTGCTTCTATGAGGGCTGGTAGCACTGGACCAAGGACCCAGATTAAGACCGGCCCGAAGAAAATTGCGCCTCAAGGAAGCAAGCAAAGCGGCCTGGCACGCCGTCACAAGAAGAGTGGACTTAGTAGAGTTAAGCGGATAGGAAATAAAAATTCGCCCACGCCAACCAACGATAGTGAGCTTAGCGATGCCGAATCAGGCTCAGCAGGCGATGAAGATGAACCGGACACGCCAAAACCCAACTTAGATGGGGAACAAGATGTAGAGATGGCCGAAGTCGAAGAAGATGATGGTGCCGATGACCGTAAATATTGTACATGTCAGAGCGTTAGTTATGGAGACATGGTTGCTTGCGACAACCCGAGATGTGAATTCGAATGGTTCCATTGGTCTTGCGTCGGACTCAAAAGTGAGCCCTTGGGGACATGGATCTGTTCCGCTTGCAAATCTACTGGCTTTAAGAAGTAATTGCAGGTGTTCTTCTAATCCGATTATGTAGAGTCCTAATAGAAATGGAGGGTAGCCAAATTAATAATTGTAGACGCTGTAGAATAACTATTTCAAGTAGTTTGTTGATTAAATTACAATCCACTCCTCCCCGTGAAAAAGGTTACTAGTTTCACTTCTAATGTAGTTAAGCAATTCTTCAGCTACGAGCTCCAAGCCCTGAGCTAGGTATGTCGAAGTGGTGTCAAATCTAGTGAGCTCGAACATAGATTGTACCATCACCCTCGCTTATGAAGCTGCTTCTGTATTTTCTTCCTGTCTCCTAAATAAAATTATAGAGGATATTGAATCCTGCCGTGATTATTCACTGTAATTTCACCACAGCGTTACCGTATAACTAATCAAAGTCTCTCCGGACTTTCGGCGCCAGGCATGATAGTCTCACTAGTACAATTTGCATCTAACTCTAACATACCCCTTTTAATCTCATATGTTTTGTACTTGACGTATGCACATACACTACATCCAGCCACTAAAGAAACTCCAAGGATTAGTATATTGACTGGTATTGGATCTCCATGGAAAGCCTTGTGGCGAAGAGCATCTAAGCCATTCGCACTCAAGTTGCACAAGCCAGCAAGGAAACTAATGAGGCCATAAACAGTCCCGAAATTTCTGAAGCCAAATAATTTTGCAGCAAAGTCAGGAATTGTGGTATAGAAGAAGGGACGAAAGACGACGAATAGGAAAACATTAGAATATGCGGCCCATGTGTACGGAAGGCAGCCAAGAATACCGATCGCTGAAGTCATTGTGAGAAGCATAATGAGAACAGTTGCTGTACTTCTATTATCAAGTACCATACCAATGAATGGGATCGATACTACACCACCGAGAGGAAGTGCAATATCGAACAGGCTATTTATTGTAACTGCTTCATTGTACGAGCCCAAAATAAATTCGTACTGTGAGCGAACAGTTGCAACAAAGTAGTTTATTCGTACCATCTGAGCAGCAGTAAAGAGAGTTATCAAGATAAACCATGGGGACGTGATTTGATCCTTAATACTTCTGCCGTGCATGGCCCCCCAGATCCCGGAGGGGTTACTATTTTTAGCTCCTAACCCATTTTCCAATTTGGCGGAATTAAATGGCTCCTCATCATAATCATCCCTCAGAAGTGCTGTTCTTTCATCAATCGGATTATCCACGGTACCAGAACTGCCATCCTGTTGCACCTCTCCTGCCATTTTGTATGATTTTTTTGGCATAAATAATTGAGCAGTTATGACGACTGCTGGTACGACCAAATAAACATGGAAAAATTTGAATGGAGTAAAATTTTCCTGGCTCCAATTGTAGATGACTCGATAAATAAGAAATATCGAGCTGCTAGAATCAAAGCTCCCAGCGAATAAAGCTAAGATAGTTCCCGAATATTTTGGGAACGCGTTACTCAAATGAAGGCTGGACATATATGAAAATGACCCTCCTAGAGCTATGAGTAGGTATCCGAAGAGATAACCATCAAATGGCAACTCTTTGCCATATGCAAAAAAGAACGCACCACACGTGAGGAGGACGGAACATATATAGCAACAGATTTTGGGTCCATATCTGTCAAGTAAAGCGCCTATGGGAAGTGCAGCGACATTTGTACCAACGGCAGCGAGAGTAAACATGAAATTCAGGTGAATATCCTGTTGGACACAGGTTCGAACATTTCGCTCAAGTTCGTCCTTGGTGCAAAGGTTTCGATAGAATTGTTCTTTGACCAAAACGGGCTTTAGAGCGGCAAACCCGAAAACTATGCCAGCTGCAAAGAAACAGTAAAACACTGCAGTAGCAATCTGAACTAAAAAAAATCTATTCAGTAAATGATATCTTCGCATCAGCTGGACTTCCGACTTACCAATCTTTTTGGTTCTGGATTGTTTATCAGTGAATATTTCCGACATCACATTATGCTGTCGAATTGCCGGGCTGGCACCGTTAGAAGCTACACTGGACAATCTTCGACATGAAGACATATTTGAAGATGCCATGTCCCGAGTCTTAACATGTAGATGAGTGCGAAGAGCCCGTGGGTCCACATAAGACCTATTTTGTGCTCGGATGGCGACTAAGATTTCCGAGTAATGGCGAATTATTCTCCGGTGAAAACTCGTATGATGGCAAGGATCTCGGGCATATCTACAAGGATGGACAAGCAGTCAATGTTGATAATTTTTGTCAGTTTTATAAATTCTTCAGGCTGTGTTTGGCTCGCAACATGTTTGGAAAGTGCGCACTAGAAAATCAAACTGGCAACTTTTTTTTGTTGCGCACTTCCGAAAATGTTGCGAGCCGAACACAGCCTATATCTCTTCCCGAAGACGTACATATACAGGGCTACTGGGATATTGAAAATAATCTTGCAAGAAAATTATGTATATAAACACATAACTTTGACGCCTGTGGATCTACGTACACGAGTTTCTTGTAGGGTCGGATGGTGGTGTGGTACACCGTCCGGGCCATTCTCCCAAGTAGAGTCTGGGTAGCCGAGGCACATGCCCCACTTGAGACAGAAAAAAGCTGGTTCGAATCCAGCAAGACCCTCACATCACATTTCTCGCCTGTTCATGTATGTGACGATGTTGAAGGCACACAGGACAGCCGTGGGTGGCTGAAATGCGTTCATACGGCAGACATATACGGTAGAAAGGGCTGTAAGACGCCTGACTTCGAGTTATGTCTTCAAATGATGTTCGGTGTGAGTGCCCCCTAAAGTATAGGAACGATATTGAATGTGAACAACGCTAAAATAGTGGATTCTACAGGTATATTAGCGTATTTTCTAACTTATTATGGCATGATTTGCCGAAGATCTGCACTAAACCTTAAATTTTTGTATGGGAAAAATCACTGGACGTTTTGAATGTGAACTTCTAATTTTGGAACATAAATAAAATTATACAATCTGTTAATTAGATTTATGCAACAAATAAAATTTTAGGACAAAACTCTTAGTACTTCGTATCCACCACCAGCTTCATACACAGACCTGATTCTGCGTGGCATTGACTCTATGAGTCTTTCCAAGTCATTCTCATCTACCGCACGGTCCAGGATTCCTTCACGATATCTCGAAGTTCATCCTGCGATCGCTGCCTCCCTTCACCCAAGTCAGGATACTTGAATTGAATATAATTCTCCATCATGTTCCAAACATTTTCAATTGGGTTAAGGTCTGGTGAGTATGGTGGCCATTCAATAGGAGTGATTTGTCTTTCACTGAGCTCTCTCAGCATTTGTGCCGCCTTGTGAGAAGAAGCGTTGTCCTGCATCACTTGCAAATCTTGTCTCATGAAGACCATCCCATGTATGAGAGGTACTATTCTCTCACTGTAGGAGGCTGCTGTGATAGAGTCCCACTCCTTCTCCCAAAACAAACAAGGGCCTTTATCTCTTCCAAAAAAGAACCCCAAAACATCCACCCAATTCGCTTCCGAATGTTTTCAACGACACATTTAGTATCGTAGACTTCGCCAACCTTGGGTGATAGACTCAGTATGACTGCTTCAACT
>JAKRRZ010000697.1:0-17190 GCA_022627015.2 Podosphaera aphanis | reverse complement strand
TAATTAACTATGATGCAGCCGAAGATTTTTACGAACAAGTATTAAAAGTGGCTTTTCCGATGAAATGAAATCGGTGTGAAAGATTAGATCATATGATCTCGTCTAACCTAGAAGATTGTATAGCATGACTAGGATGTATCCCTGTAAAAACCCCTGTATATAAATTTTCCAGCTGCCTTCACTTAGCCCTGAGCCCCTGTACCTTTGATCCCTGTAAATAAAAATAGGACCCATGAGAATATAACGAAGATAAAATTCAGATACTAGGGCAACGACTTTGAGCGCAGCCTGATGCCCGACACCCTTTACACCTTATGTTGTCGTGTCTTAATTCAACACATGCAATGTGGCATTGTAAGACTGATAGCGCGGTTTCGTGTTGGAAAGGAATACAATCAGTTCGAGCGGCGCACTTCCCATTGTGCGCTCTAGCATGAGCACGGCGTGCAACCTCCTCATTTCGCCGCCATTATCGGACCATAGGATCAAGAATCGGAGGATCAGGTATTAAATATTGGAATATATGCTGCAAACGAACAAATTGTCGATGTGGATGTAAATTGTTGATCGTTAGACCTACGTGTATACGAATGAATTAGCTTAGCTTTGCCAGAGTCAAGTATCTGGAGATGTAAAGCCACGACTTTGGGACATTAGTTTCTTAATGGGTTCCTGGGTGACATGCCAGTAAGGCAAAACTCATCGGCTTACTGACTGTCCGGCACGATTGAGACTCTGTCCATCTCGCGTACACTCTTCCTCGTTCCGTGCATATTTAACCTATCTTCAGGTTTCATGGAGAGCAGAGTTATTATATCGGTCTAGGGTTCCGTAGAACAGTTCTCCTGAAATTCCTGCGCGCAAGCCTTCGTGTGCCCATGCACGCTTAGTCTTGATCTCGTTGATTTGATCTGACAATGCCAATTGAGTCGAAGTCCCAACCGGGTGATAGTTTCTTCATCACAGCTGCAATCAATCTCTTGAGTACGGCGTGTGCACCTTCGAGCCTTGGGGTTGTTGTCGTGTTCCGGATAAAGAACAAGTTGGTCTAGGCTTGGGTTCCAGCCATCCTCGAAGTACATACCTCAGTTTGTAGCTGGAGGGTCGCCTGGCATGTAAGACTCTGGCAAGGTACTGTGTGAATATTGATTGAATTTAAAACCAGAGATATTAGTCGAGACGGCATGGGCGAAGGGTGTGATGATATGTAACAGTTGTGTGTGTGGCGGAAATATAATGTTATGAGGATCGCAGTTATTAATTGCTATGGCAACAGCGAAAAATCAATAGAAAGACTTGTCGTATCATGAGTAGCTTTCCCCCCTCTAAGATGTTTATGGCAGGCTTCTATATAATAAACTGGCAACACGCTAATTAGGCCCCTGACACGCTAAACTATAATACGAGAACAACCTGGCTATCTACTCCGAAACATATCAATAGAATGCCGACAGGCATTTTCCAATTTCCCCAGATCACGACCTGTATACCTTTGCAAAGACTCAGTGCCCTATGAACTGAGCGAAATAAATGAGAAAATAATGCAGCACTCAAAGACATTGTCTGGAACCTCAAATACCCTAATAATCTTTAGTTCACTGAATGCTCACTCCGGAACATATTTGTGAGATTCGTAATTTGTTTTTAATTGATTACCCGTTCCAAACATATGCGTCATCTCGCTAGATCATATTGATTTTCAATTCTTATGAATATTTTCCTTCTCTTCCTTTCTTGGCAGAAGACGGCAGCTTTGCGTAAGTACTTTTTCCACGGATATTTTGGTGACTCAAATGGCCTTCCTCATGCTTAGGAATCAAGTAACCCTCTCTAGGGCGAAAGAGCTTTAACTGATCACCGTGGAAAGTTCGATAAATATGTGACTATGAAAACGATAATCACGGTAATCACGGTAAAAGATGCTGTGTATAATCCAGCTATAAAAATGTAAAGTGTAGGACTTCAAGGAGATGCTGTGTATGATAAAGCGAGAATAAAAAAACTCTGTTATAGAATCACGTAAGGAAAATGAGTATACTAGGTATGATCTAGCGGAAATTTCTAAGCTCTGTGATTGAAGAGTCCTCTGTCTGTTTTAATCAAATATAAGACTAAAATGCTCCCCGTTTTCTCTTCCCAGTGCTCCGTTTTCCCAAGAACCCAAAATCTCATCGATCCATGGTCACCTGTATCATGATACATATCAGGATTGCCTTTCTTGTATAATATAGATGTAGACATAAGTGATACATAGCGTTCTATGATTTTGGTCTGGTCTTTTGGTCGAGTGGAAATACACCTAACTTTTGTACTTTGTAGGATGGCACCCTTTAGCCTGTCAACCACCCTGTCTACCCCCACGCTGTCTACATGCTACTCTGACAATACAGCATTAAACCAAACACCCTAAAATAATTGTTTCAAGAAATTGCCAAGCATGGAGTTGTCATTGAAAGACTCTGAAACATTATAACGAAAATTCGCAGCACTTGAGACGAAACATGCAAAAAGAAATAAGCAACCTGTTGAAACATTCCGAGAATAACTACTTGAGAAGCCCATGTTGTCACACAATAAATTGGCTGTCCCGTGATTTGTTTTAGAACATAACTCCTCCCATGGTCTCCACCGTGTCCTACGATGACAAACGGACCTCTGTATGGAGCTCGAAGCCTTTTCTTCACCTGAGCCTTGTCGTATAGCATAACAAGCGATCCTGGGGAAAAATCCGAGGAGCTACTTACTCCGGAGTCGTGCCTATCCTTCTAAGCTGCACGCCTTCCATCATCTTTGAAAGAAGTCTGTTCTCTAAGTGAATGTCTTTTCGCTATAAAATTCAACTGAGCCATGCACATATCATCTTCAGTATCGACCTTTTTAAGAATCCTGATGGATTTCTGCCGTTCAACGAGATTAGCGGAGGGGTACATTTGCCCAATGGGCTTGACTGGTTGAAACCCGAATAGAATCTCGTGTGGTGTGTACCCCAGGTTCTTAATTACTCTACTGCTTAGAGACTTGACAGCATCTTGTAGTTCTAAAGGCCACACGCCACATCCTTTCTCAAGTACTCTCTCAATTAAGTCGTTATGCTTTTCGACTATACCAACAGATCTATGAGCTCCTACTGGTGCCGGAATCGGAATGACTCCTAAATTTTCAAGGAAATTTTGCACTGCTTTACTTCCAAATGGCTGATTGTCTGAGTAGGTCGCCACAGGAGCCGAAACTTGATTAAATAGCCAGGTCAAGCAGCGAATAACCTTACTTGACGATGCTCCTATGCAAGGGAAGGCCCAGACAAAGCGTGAGAAGTAGTCAATTACTACCAGAACGTGAGAGAACTTGAATTTAATAGATGGCTGTGGTGGTTGTTCAACTTCAAATGAGTAGTTCTCAAATTGAGGGCCGTAAGCGTATTTCAACTGGTTATAGACATCAGAAAGTTGAGGCCATAGCCGAACTCGAGCTTGATGTACGTCTAGGTCGACGTCTGGGAGAGATCCAATGAAATCCATACCAAGTAGTATAAAAGGGGCTGTTACCCTGGCTGAGCTTTGAGGCATGTTACGGCCTTCGACACTGTGCTTCGCACACCTTAGACAACCGAGTACGTAACTTCGAACATCTGAAGCCATTCTAGGCCAATAGTACTCTCTCAGATGCTTTGGCGTCTGTTCCGCGCACCACTGCCCACCTCTGTCATGAGCCATACTCAAAACCTCAGAGACCTCACTCTGAAGTACACATCTCCTCCTTTTCCCAGAAAACAATCGAAACATTGTCCCGTCCATGATCCAGTATGACGAGCACTTATGAAGTAGTACCCTCAGCTGAACCCTATCCATCTTCTTGTCATAGTTGCCATAACTTATGTAGTTGAAGATCTTTGAGTACCAAGGGTCTGAAGAATAAGAGCTTGCACTTACTGAGACCGAACTAGCTTCCATCACCATTTCCCTCTCTATCGTCATCCAAGCTAAATTCGCCATAGTGACGTCCCTTGACCGAAAAAACACGCCCCTAAAACATCCGATGGTGTCTCCTTAATCCCCCTTTCCTTTTGTTTTGCAATAAACTTTGCATAGCACCCGACGCCATTCTTCCAAACCCAATCCGTAACTCCGTCTTCATATTCTTCCATGTTTCCACAGTCAAGCAAAATGTTATCTGGTTCACACTCAGGATCAGGAAAGATCGTGCGTGATAGGGCAACCGTAATTAAATTCCTTGTCCCTGAGATGTATTGAATATCTAAATTCAATACCGAAAGATCGGCTTGCTAACGCGCATATATCCCTTCCACATATGGGGAATCCAAGAACTTTGTAAGAGGCTTATGATCTGGCATTACTTTTCCACGTAGACCTGCAAACATATAAGAGTATTTCTTGGTGTAAGTAACAATTGCTAATAGTTCTAACTTATAGGTGCCATAGTTACGTTGAGTTTTGTTCAAGGTCGTATTGCCGTGGAGTGTAGACTTGGCGGTTGAGACACCTTTCACGTCATGGTACTGCAGGATCACGCATCCGGTCGCATATTTTCTGGCATCAGTGTGCATGTACGCAGGTTTTGAAGGGTTGAACCCATATCGTTCTGTGGATAAAAAATAAACTTCTCTGGGAAGTTGGAATGCTACTTGCTCGGATGGACCCCAAACCCACTCGACGTTTCCAACTAAGCGCGTGAGAGGTCGTGCTAATTCACTTAAGTTCTTTATCCACGGCTTAGTTATCTGTACAGATGCCAAGAATGCTCTAACTTTAGCCACATCAGTTAGTACGGGCCAGGATTTTATCTTTTCAGCTCGTGCCGGTTTTGCTCTAGACTCGCCTCCGGCGAAATGCTGAATCCCTAGGGCAATGATAGACTCTGTGAATAAAAAAACTTTCTTGAATAACAGTCGGAATCTGCTCCAGGCAACTCTGGGTAAGAACGAATCTCTCAACCAAATAAACGCTTGTTCAAAATTCGTGAAAGCGGTGAATATGTCATCCATATAAAAGCTCATATGAGCTTTTTCTTCTGGACTATCTGATCTTAATAAAGAAGGAGAACTGCTATCCGAGCCATCCGAGTCATCTGGTAATCTCAGTCCATCTGGAAGCGGCGGTACGTCGCCAAAAACAATTCTTAGAGCTTCGCACAACCCAAATGCGGCGCTAGCTGACCCCTGCGGCAGGCGAGTTGGCTGCATTTGCTGTAGATCGTCTAACGTGAATGCGAGATACTGCCTAGACTGTTGGTCGAGAGCTATACTCCAATAGGAGTGCTTGAAATCAAATTGACAGAAAAACTTCCATTTTGGATCGTCCAAAAACTCATGGATAGTTGACGTTAGAGGCATCCTTGCACCCGGTAAATCTTCTTTAACATTCCTGTAGTTGAGTGTTATCCTAGATTCTGCACCCCATTCTGGGTTCAAAGTTTTATCTACAAGTACGGCCTAAGCATTCCATTCAGAAAATCACCCGTTGGCCGCTAACTTTAGTTCGTACATGTGGCAGACGACACCTTCTGCTACGATCTTGTGTAACCACCATTTCTTGTCCGCAGGCCATCTCTTTTGCTTTTTTTTTAATTATTTTGCATTCAGCCTAACAGCTATGACAATAGATCTAAAAAACTCCAAGTTTCGCCTTCGATAGGCCAACTCTGCAAACCTTCCAGAGCCCAGGTCATGATAGCTCATAACTTTATTAATGACCCTGCTAAACTCCAAGAAAACAAAAAAGAGAAAAACCCTAGCTCTTATTACTATCCAGTCCTTCCTACCCCATGAGTAAACAACATACTCTCTTTTTATTTTGTCTTTATTATTATTTGATTAATTTAAGTTATTATTTTGTTTTTTGTATTAATTTGAAGACAGCTGTTTTTCCAGCAAGATGCACGTAGAAACCTCGAGATATCTAGGTAGTTTCCCCCTACCAGCATTAGTATTAAACAAGATTTGTAAATTCAGAGGCTCTAGTTCTTCATATGCCTTTTTCCTATCTGATAAGAACTGGGTTAGTGTAACAACAGATTTTGCATTGTCTACTTCTTCCTGTGACAGAAGTTGCATATGTCACTGCTGACTTTTTCAATGAGCTTCAGATAGGCCAGGGTGTTGCCAATCTCTGTTCTTGCCTGGAAATATGAAGACTGAGTTCCTCTGGTGCATTTTTGAATTCTGATGGCTTTCAACTTGAAAGTAGGAGTGGATTGCCTTGCAGAGATCCTATAGAACCTTCCTAAGCCACTAGCTTTTTTCCTCTCTTCTTCCCTAAGCACTTGCTTAGTCCAGTCTAAATGCCATGCAGAAATAATGCTTTTCCTTATGCTTTCCACTAGGAAAGAATAGGTAGTGAATTTGTCTCTTTTATATAATGTTTTGTCTAAGCCTTGCCTTGCAAGGTTATCAGAAAGTTCATTGCCTTCTATGCCTTGAAGTCCTGGACACCACTGTAATTTAATGTTCATCTTGGACCCTAGAGCCCTAACTTGGTGGGAAAACAAATTTGGTGATTGAGAAAGTCTTAGCAGTGCTACTTGACTATCAGAGAATAGGAAAAAATCAGAATTAGTTTGGATATTTGAAATATGTTGGAGGGATTTTAAAATAGCATAAGATTCAACATCACTGATGACAATATTTCTGGCCAAATAAAACGACAGGCATCCAAGTTTCCTAGTATATGGTAGATAGATAACTATACTTATCCCATATCCTTTATCTTTAATTAGGGAACCATCTGTATATATGATGAAAGAAGAAGTAGAGATGGAGGAAAAGACAGATTGATGCTCAAGCTTAGCATCTTCTTTACAGTTGTGGGAAATGGAAATTTTCAGCCTATGGTTAGCCCAAGGAGGAGACCACTTGTGTGAGGGTTATAACCCTGGTGCCAAACTCGGGCTTTTAGCCCTTGTCTATGCATCTCGCCTAAGTGAGGGATAGCCCGGCATATCGGCGTTACGATATTTCGGAATAAATTATCGGACGAGGACCCCTGTCGCAAGTCATCATTTCGGGACGTTGGATATCGGCGATCATAATTCGGAATATGTGTATTTACGATAGCTAAGGCGTTGGTTGGGAAAAGTGATTCTTTTGCGTGGAGATGGTGTTCAGGGGAGAAAGACTCACTCGTGTATATAAGAATAGCTCACAGCATGGCTTAGTCTCCACGCACTTCTTATTTCATAATTCTGAACTTCAATCTCTGAGTTAATCGAGACAGCCTTTCACAACTTGGCATTAAATGAGTCTAGCCTAGATAATTTTGAGAGTTTTTTCAACAAAACAGCCACTCTCTCTAGTTGCCCAGAGGGTCTCTGATTTATAAATGCAAAAATACCCACGTCAACTGACTCAGTAGGAAAATCAAATTCATCTGGCAGATCAGAGGATAGTGTAACATAGATGGGGTGACTTGTATGAAATTTTATAAACCTTAATGCATAGAAGGTTGCAGCTTTAAGGTGTCTGACTCTAGTAGGAAGGAGTGCAGCCTCCACCTCTAAGGCCTTGCTTAGGCTGCATCTATAAGCGCCAGTAATAAAGAGAATGGCTTGTTTTTGTAGTTTATCATACATACTGGATAGCTTTCCTGTACCATATTTATTAAACCATAGCACAGAGCCATAGTCCAACACAAAGATGATACATGATAGATAAAGCTGTCTCAGTGCATTAAAACCTAGGCCTTTGGATTTAGAAGAAAGTTGAATAAATCTCTGCAGTGCCCCTTGGGCTGGAAGTAGTCTTTTATCCACATGTGTTTTAACTGAAAGTTTATATTGGAGCCAAACCCCTAGCCATTTGATGAGGGGTTTTGGTTCTAGGGTAAGATTTCCAAGAGTGATTGTATTTGACATAGGTTCTTTTTTCTTGCAGAAGTGCATCAACTCACTCTTGGAAATCTCAAATGTAATTGAAAGTAATTTGGCTTTAGAAAGAAAGTCAGAAAGGTAGTTTGATAACGCAGAGATATTCTTCTTCGCTGATTTTGAGGCAAAGGAAATGCAAATATCATCAACATAGAATAATTCAAGGGGGTTTTTTATAGGTGTGGAGGTAAATAACTGACTTATAGAAATAAGGAAGAGTAAGGAGAATATTGGACAACCTTGGGGTGCTCCAGTAACAGAATATATGGGGCTTAGTTGCCCATTGAATAGAAGTGAGATCTTCCTACCATGAAGAAAGGAAGAAACCCAAGAAATAAAGGATTTAGGGAGCTGAAGATCTTCAAGAACTAGAATCAGCTTACTAGGCTGCAATCTACCAAAAGCTCCCATAACATCAAGGAAAATAAAAGTAACAATTTTGTTCTTGTTTAGGTGTTTTTCTGTAACATTTTGAAGCAGTAAGACTGTATCAATGGCAGATCTTTGTTTTCTTCACCTCATCTGACTGGGATGAAGGAGATTAGGAGAGGTATGAGCAAGATATGAGATTCTTTTTGCAAAAATTCTCTCCAGCAACTTGGAAAGACAGGGGATTAGGGAAATAGGCCTGTAGGCCTTGGGAGCAGAGTAATCAGGCCTTCCACTCTTAGGAATGACTATTCCTGTTGTAACTAAGGCAGGAACATGACTGCATCTAGTACCCTGATCCCTGGTATACCATTTCTGTAATAATAGCATATCCACTTATAATGTATAATGCACCGAGCATCATCACATATAAGTATGATTAAGCATGTTCTAGTATGTTCTAGTATCAAGCTAGATGACTGGAGAACGCTGCACATAACACAGAGAAACATCTAGAATCTCTCAAGTCCTGTGTATAAAAGAGATAGTCCTTTACATAGTTAAAATGAACAACAAGAAAGTTGGCTACAGAATCAATTCATCAATACTCCTTATATACTGCTCCTCCATCTACCTACTTCGGTATGTCATTCTTTACTCGTCAATAATCAAATCAAGTATTGCTACAGAAGTTTTCTGTATAAGAGGGTGGTGACCACATTGAAATAGGAAGGTGTAAGATAGGAAGAAAAGTTAGGGATTTGATCCAGAGCTCTCTGGATAATGATCCAATCAATACCATCACCCCCAGGAGCTGTTTTCTTGTCAGGTACTGCTTGGATGATTTCCTCCAGAGTTAAATCAGGCCTGTTCCAGGGAGAACTAGAGGGATCAGATTTGCTATTATCAGGTAGAGGGGTACTTCTAGGGGATAAAATGGATCCGAGGTGGAAGTACGGGGGTTAACATAGGAAAATGGCAGTGCATCAGCATCAGCATCAACATTGGGAAATAAGTTATGAATTAATGCCTCACACTTTTCAGCAAATGAAGTGGCTATTATCTCTTCTCCTTGGCTAGACAAGTGTTTGAGGGTGGGGATAAGTGAATTTTGAAAGTATTTAGGATTAGAGTAGCTGTATGCCTTGAATAAACTTCTATCCTAAGCTTCTGATAGGAACTTCTCCCAGTGTTGTGTCTTTACATGTGAAATACTTCTAAAATAAAGATTTCTCTTTACCCGAGCACTTTCAATATCTTCTTGAAGCCAAGACTTCTTGGCCTTTCTCTTTGCAGAGTGAAATTTTCTCCTCAGATTTGATAACTATCTCTTTTACTTCTTTTGGTTTCATGGTTTAATTCCCGCTTTGAGCTTAATCTTGTGCACGTACAAGTCCGTGGGGGGCATATCCTCTAACTTATCGGCGTGTAGATCTCGGTATGTGTAAATTAGCCTCAGTACTAAGTTCCGGTGCGCTTCGCCTATCAGATGGGTGCCTAGTTTGATTCCACGCGTGGTTAACCATTCTTTAATAATGTCTATGGGCGTTTCTGACAACTCGCGGATAAACGGCCTTCTAAGGGTGGGGAACGGAATATTAATATTGCTATTAAAATCTATTGATGTCGTTACTGATAAAACTTCGGTATTAAGTCAGTTCTGTTCGGTGGAGGGAAAGTGAAGAATCTTGGAATGAGAAACGTCCGTGGGCCAAAGACATCTAGAAAGATCGCAAGAAAACTTTTTCCTGAGCCACTTGAAGATGTCTGCTTGCCAGGCACTAGGGCCAGCATACGGTATGATAGCTAGAGAAGTTGGCTGTGGACTGTCGTTATTAGGCGTGTTACAAGGAGATTCGTCAGGTCGAGATAAATCGGGATTTTGGTCGCTTCCCGATGTGAGGTTTGATGAACGCACTTTAATGTCATGCTCGGGACTTATCAGGTTTTTTTGATCATCAGAGCTATAATTCAATGAGTCGCTGCTGGTATCACTGCTTGTGTAGTCTTCTTTTATTCTTTTTAATTTATTTGCTCTCAGCAGTGCTTCAGGATCGGTGGGCCTTAAAAGAAGTTGATGGTGGGGGTGGGGCTCCAACCTCGGCGTCTGAATTTTCACTCCTTGTCTTTGAACTAGTTATTGCCGGGGTCTCCTACGGTTATTGTGAAATCTCAGATTGCCAATATAGCATTAACACTATATAGCCACGGAAGTCCTAATAGGAGATTCGTTGAGTCTGGTTGTCCCGGTATCTCCGGTCGGATGAAAGCGTGAATTTTCCATAATACATGTCCTACTCTTACAACAAGGACTGCAAAATCATTGAGTGGAGTGATCCAACCGTCCGCTGTTTGCATTGAGAAACCTTTCAGACCATTCATACTTCTCCTTTCCAGTTTCAGGTCCTTTACCAGTGAGTTCAAAATTAAATTCAGGTCAGAACCCTGAACTGCCTGAACTGCACCACTCTGAAATGCCATTCTTGTTTGTTGGTTACTAATAACATATGCTGTGTTTAACCTAAACGGTCTGGCTTTAGGGATCCCTTTCAGCTCGGGTGGTTTTCTCTTACTCCTTTCTGGAGGATAGTCTAATTTTCCTACTTTCACTGGCGCAGTACCTTTCTTTCTCCCCCTTTTCTCGTTCTCTCGAGTGGCTAAATGTCGGAAATGTTTTGCGGCATCCGGTGACGCTTGACAGAATTCTAAGACGCTCATCATAATCGTAATTTTGGCAAAGATGGACTTGAAGTTTAGCGGACCTTCGCCCCTTCGTACATTGATGGGTTTTAGAGATCCTCTTTTAGTCTTGGGGTGTATTCTCGTCCCCTTAGAATTAAACTGATAGCTGTCTTCTAAAATTTCTGTATTAAATTAGTCAAATTCCACCTGTCGTCTTTTTCTTGAAGCCTCAACCTCTGCTACTTCGGCGTGTGCTTCTTCCAGAATATCCTTGGCCGACCTCCGACCATCCTCGCCTACGACAATACTAAAATATCCAAGACTTCCTGAAAGGTTTAGAATGTCTAGTTCTGCTGAGACAAGCCCCCATGCCGCACTTCCATCCAAAGAATCGTATACTATCTCTGCAGGTAGCGACTGCATGAACTTTTCTTCAGTCTCGTCACAAAAAAAGGCGTTTGATAGATCTGTCGCTTCTCATCTAAAAGCTCCGCTCCAAATTCTGATGAGTCAACCGCATTTTCACCGACCCCGGATGAAGACGTTTCCCTCTGTCTCGTTGCCTCTTTATCAGGAAATGGTAACACTGTCCTGTGCAGTTGTAAAAAATGAAATAGGCTCAGATGAAAAGAGTAAATTCCGTATATCTCCTCTAACTCCTCGGTTCTAAACTATATATATTTTCTCCCCCAGTTCTTCACTCCTCAAGATATCCATCTATTCATGCCATGTTTCAATAACCAACTTTAGCAACACCACTTGACACGACTGGTCGCACTCATGATTTAGGTTGGTTGATCGGATGAAACACCTCCATGTGAGTAATATCAAACTGACACAACACTTATTGACACTCTTCGCATGTCTGTGCCGGGCAGTTGCCATAATTTTCTTCATTATTTTGAACAATTATATCCACCACACAAGGTACTGAAGATCTTGGTAGCTGATGAGCGGTGGGGTTCGGAAAGGCTTGTTGATTTTGAGGTGGAGTCTGGTAATACGCAAACTGATAGGCGTCTGCCGAATTTACTTGCCTCAGGGTCGATGCCAGGACTCTATCAACGTATCTATTGTAAAGCATCGTCTGTTCCTCAAATGTCAACGCCTGAGGAGTTGGGCAATCTCTGGACGGGTGTCCCAATTCACCGCACTTGAAGCATTAGTGTCTAAAAGGAATTGTTCCATTGACCACCGGATGTCTAGACAGCAATGGATTGTACCCTTGAGGTAGCTCTCTCTTCGTTGGTAGCCGACGATTTCCGGTATATCCACTTAAAGATCTAGGTGGTCCCTCATACCTGGGTTGTTGTTGGGGCATTTTATTTGCCTGAGGCGATAGAAGAAATTGACCAGGTATAACGGGGTGCGGCTCGTTATGACTATTCTAAGATGGTGCAGGTTGGGCGAGTACGTTGGAGTTCTGGCTAAGTGACTGTGGCTGAGCAATCTGAAAATTCGGGGGGGCTGAAGATTGTAGCCTGTTGCTTCTTGAGTAATAATCATTTCCAAAATTACTGGTCAAGGACAGGACAAAGGGAAGATCTGGGCTGCCGGTTGATAAGGCGTCGAGTCATTCTGATTGACTGCAGATACTTGTAGAAACTCCTGAGGTCGTTGTTGGGTCTCGGCTAAGGCTTTCCATGCGACACCAGCTTGTGGACTGTATAAATAGATATGCTATAGGGTCTGTACAGCTGCATTCACTTTCGAAATTGGCTCTTCTAAATCTGTCACCCCCACGGCACCATTTTCGATTGCCTTGATTTTACCACTTCCTCGTATAATCCCGAAACAAATCCTTGTATAATAACCTGACATCCCATATCGTAGATAGGTTCCATCTAGGTAGTTCTCCTACCGCCAGCTGAGCTCCAAGGCTCCCTCGCTCGATAAATATACGCGGTTAAGTTCTCGTGTGGCTCTTGCTTTAGACTTTGGGCATATAAGAAAGGGGAAGCTTGTTGCGTGATGGCCACACGTCCTGGGAAGCGAAACCGGAATTCGGCTTCAAAGATTTGTACTTCAACCACCGTTGCGGTCTGTCTGATTGCCATTATATTTTTGGTTTTCAAAGTTCTGTCCATCCAATCCTCAGCTTTTCCAGCTACCTTGGTATAAATCACCTCTAGCCAAAATTGAGGATGGGTTTCTCTGTCTATGCTCGCGGCGCCAAAGTCCAGCTTCAACATTGCCAGCCATCTGTCTACGTTTTGACCGTCTCCGTCAAAAGGTGATAGATTAAATGCAGGCATTCTTGTCGCTGGAGGTTGGGCTATTCTTACTGATTTTCCTATTGCTCTTTCGGATGTTGTTCCCAATCCTGATCCTCTGGTAATTTTGTGCGCCCTTTCCAAGGCCCTTGGTATGTCGAAAATAGCGTTCAAGTTAAGGCTTACGGTATCGTTTCTTGAACCAGCTATTGTCCAGTGTTCAAGCTTGGGTATCTTCTGTTCTACTTCTGATGGAGAGTCTTCAGGGTCGTCTGACTCCTCAAAAAGGTGAGCACTGCTAGGTCGTGTTCTCAGGGTGCTAAATTTGACAAACATAAACTTAGCCACTGTGTTAGAGGAAGGGGGCTTTTTTTGAGCGCTTCTAGGCGAGCAAGAAATTTTCCTTTTCTTGGCTTTTTAGAGACTTCAGCACACTATCAAATTTTGAGATAATGTTTGGCGCTTTCTCTAGTAGGCTTAAGGTGTTCTGAGCAGGTGTCAAGAATAAGAGGTAAAAATGTCGTTAACGATGTTCAGATGGTGATTTGTCAGAATTTATATTTCGACGGGTCAAATACCTATGTCGAAGAGAAGTCGTTGAATGAAAAAAGTCGTTCCAGAAGGCGAGAAAATATGAGTAATGAGGTTTCCAATTTTTCGTCGTGTAAAAATAAGAAAATGACTTTCCATTAGCTTTCCAAACAACTTACCAGCGTGCCGTTCGTTTTTAAGTCCCTGCGTAGGTCACCAGAGAGATTTGTCGTATCATGAGTAGCTTTCCCCCCTCTAAGATGTCTATGGCAGGAACTAAATTACCAGCTGATTTGAAGTCATCTCCACCAGCCGTCTCTTCTCTTTTTTTTTCGATTTTACTGGCCATGAAGACCATTTAGTCACACGAGTTACTCGATTACCCCAAATCTGTAAGGGCATTAGATAGTTAGGCTAGGCTACTCCGCGGTATACACTCTGCACCAGGAATTTTCTGACATCTTGTCACGACTTTCGATTTGTCCCGAGGCTCGGATCAAAGGTGGAGGCATGGGGAGGCTAGGAAGGTCAGAGTGAAACCTTAGGTATACACAAGTCTGCTGTGTCCGGCTGGACGGCTTCCCTGAACGCTTCAGAAGGGTAGCTATGTCTTCGGATTTAGTCCTGATGGTGCTATTAGGGGAGCCCCGTACCCAGTGGTTTTTGGTGGATTTTTCCCGGCAGCTGTACACCCGTAAATGGCCTCTGTATCATTGGCTGGAGAGGGGAGATAATGAAGGGCTAAGGACTCCTCTAAGTGTATACTGGAATGAAGACTTGTGGAGGTATTACCAATGGACAGGAACTGCGGAGGAGACATAGGAAAAGGCATACTACCTGAGGAATAGGTGTCTTTGGCCTGTAGGTAGAGAGGACCTACATGTCTGTTAATAGTCTTGGACTCAAATAGACAATAATATAAAAAAAATAAACAATGCCTATGACAGGCTTCTATGTAATAAACTGGCGACACGCTAATTAGGCCCTCGATATGATAAACTATAAGGGGAGAACTACCTGGTTTTCGTCAATTACAGAGTTAGTTTTCACCATTTGACAGGTTCGGCATTTGAAAGCGGTGGAATAGAATTTCATCGGGGGGACTCTCCGTATCTAAAAAGGGGGACAGCGTGTATGGCGATTCATCACGGTTACCTACTAACTTCCGCTACACAACGCTACACTATGGGTCGGATGGTGGTGTGGTACACCGTCCGGGCCGTTCTCCCAAGTAGAGTCTGGGCAGCTTGGACACATGCCCTACTCGAGACAGGAGAAAGCTGGTTCGAATCCAGTAGGACCCGTTAACCACACTCTCTCTTTTTTTTTTAAATCATTTTGTATTCAGCCTAGAAGCTATGACAATAGATCTAAAAATTATATTACAGTGCAATCACAAAACAATTGCCTGTTTGTCCCAAAAATTCAAATTCCACCTTTCCCCTGCCCAGGTCATTCTAGCTCATAACTTTATTAGTGACCCTGCTAACTCCAAAGGAAAAAAAAAGGAAACAGAAAGAAAAAAAAACCAACAAAGCCACACAGGATAAAATCCCTCTACACATTATTCTTCCCTCCTATCCTGTGTGTGAATATATAGATTTGTGTTTTTATTTTTTATTTTTATTTTTTCCTTATCAATATTTGGTTGCTTAATCTGTATATTTATAAGAATTATATTTGCTGTTTTTCCAGCAGAATACACTTAGATATCTCCAGGAATCTAAGTAGTTTTTCCCTGCCAACATTAATATTAAATAAAATTTGTAACTTCAAGGGTTCTAGTCCTTAATATGCCATTTTCCTATCTGCTGAGAATTGGGGGCAGTGTAACAACAAATGTTGCATGGTCTGCTTCTTCCTGTGACAGAAGTTGCACTTGTCACTGCTAGGACAGTACTTCACCCCTGCGAAATTACCCATCAAATGCTTTCTGATGAGTCAGATCTTAAATTAGTTCAAACTTGATTTTTTGGAATTACAGGCTATCTCCCTGTTAAAAATCTCCACGTCGTCGCTGTTTCTTGGTGTAATTGCTATTGTGCGGCCTATGTCGAAATAAACGAGAAATTTCCTAACTAGGTAGTCAAATCGCACTAGCACAGCACGATTTTATCCTCGAGCTGCAACTATTATAAAATCGCGTGTCCTAATCAAATTTTGATTTAATAACAGGCGCAGGGGCTATTTACGACCTATTCACGCTAGATGTAACATTAATTGTGTAAGAATAAAGACTTCTCATATGCATAATGTTAATGCATTATTATGAGTGGTCTAAATTTAACATATTTATGCATGCGCATAAATATATTACGATAACATAATTCTTATGTTAGAATCATGAAGAACATACTGAACATAAATATTATGCATGTGCATGATATTTATGTTATAGATTTACAAAGCATAAAATAAATGCATATATAAATAGTAAAGTTCTATTTATTTATAACGATGATTATTCTAATCCTTGTTGCTACTCTTTTCCAAGATAGTACATAAATTGTACATTGGTTTTTAGTGAGGGCAGCAGGGATAGGATGATATCACTAGATACAGGGCTACAGGGGTAAATTTTCCTCCCATGAGGTTTCTCTGGTCAATCTTCATATAAATATGGAAAGTATCTGCACGATCATTAACGAATTGGGCTGAGGCTCTCCACAAAAGTGTCAGGGTTCATCTGCAATGGTAACATGGGATTGGTCCAATCCCCTGGCGAATCTTTTTTGTAAAATGTTTTCACCCTTGCATTTTGCACTAAAATTTCTTATTAAACGCTTCACGAAATGTTGTGATTACGATATTTATTAAATTTCATGAAGATAAACTACTACTTTTACAACTAATAAGGAATAGAACCACCTTGAGCCTGGATAACGGCCTCACATCTACCATGCATACCCTGAAGAGTTGGCAAAAGCCTCTCAGGCCTTATGCACTCTCGCCATGCCTCTAGCACAATGGGTCGTGCTTGAGCTCTAGTACGCTGCCTGGTGCCAATAGAATCCCCATGATGTTCTTGTATATAGGTTTTCATTAAACCCCATACATTCTCAATGGGATTGAGATCTGGGGAGAATGGCGGCCAAGCCTTTGGTACAACGCCATTGGCTCTGAGGTATTCCCTTGCAGGTGCCGCCGTATGAACCGGTACGTTATCATGCGTGAGTATCGCCAGGCCATTATTTGTTGGGAGAGAGCCGACAAAGCCCAAAGCATCGGGCAAGATACGCTGACGATAGCTTTCTCCGGTCATCTTGCCCCAGTTTCTCTCCCAAAAAACATAGTGACCAGCTTGCGTTCCTGCAAAACAACCCCAGGACATCCAGGAATTATTCTTCCTTTGCCGTTCAATTATGCACGTGCTATTGTATTCCTCGTTTTCCTTTTTGAATATAAAGAATTGTTATTGGCCATGATATACGTTTAGACTTGCCTTTCGAGTAACATGTGATTTATTAGCGGGGCCATCGCTAATATATGTTTCATCAGTCCAGACAACTTTACACCA
>JAKRRZ010000696.1:0-12904 GCA_022627015.2 Podosphaera aphanis | reverse complement strand
GAGCTCAGTCCGGTTATTTTGCGGTCTTCGGGTCTTTCGCCCGAGCCGCTAGACCGAAGCTGAAATTTTCATAGTTACATGTATGGAAAGATCCGGCCCTTCCCCTCACCCTGTATCTGTGCAAATTTTTGTGACTCGCAAAGACAGAAGAGCCTCATCTAGCCCAAGATGCACAGTTAGAGTTCCATGATTAGAAATCTTTTCGCATCCGTCTATCTAACTTAATGCACGCTGCTTCATTTGTTCTATCGACTCAGGCCTCGCTCTGAAAGTGACACGCAAATCGTACCCCGTCCTCCCCTCTCTCGTTCCATGGTAGCTAAAAGAATACCTCTTGCTCCAGAATCTCCATGACCTAGGCTCAGCGAGTCACACACGCTTATATATCCACCTATCCCATATGATCAACAGCCCAAGCTCAAGGAGCTCTTCCTAGAACCGTGTGTCCCTTGCCGGCCACACACTGACCCCCGTCTGGAGATCTAGCTCTGCGGCTCTGCACCATCCCGGAAAAAGATTCGACTCGCATCGCGCGCGCGCACTCGTTAATTTATCTAGGGATGGTCGCGGAGATCTGTCCTGCCGGCCGCATGCACATGTAACTTGAGGTTTAACGTCAACACCTCCCTCCCTCCCTTCGAGCCAGAGAGACAGGCGATCGAGACGGCGCGCCCGCTTCAGCCTGCACGGCACTTCCTCCGCCTGCCAGATCGGGTCATGCGACCCCGGAACCGGCGTCCCGCAGCTGCAACCGACCCCCTTTGCCCGGAGCGCATCCTGGTCGCCGCGGCGCCCGCGCTCCTTTGGTCGTCGTGCACGTCGCGCCCGCCGCCGCCGCCGACTCGAGCAGCGGGTGACGCAGGACGCGCGATGCGCCATGATCGACTCACTGCGCCTCCTCCCCGGCTCTCCCTCAGGGAAGCAGCGGGCCGAGCCGATCACTAACTTTACAAGGGGCGCGCCACGCGACTATCATTGAGCTGTCACGCTTCCTCTGTCATGCTCCTGCCTGAGCTGGCTAATGCTCCATTCGTTGGAGTCCACGTACCGTACTCCCCGTGCCCAAATTACTTCGAAAAATCTTATTTTTTGTGGGTTTCACGAGGAAGCTGTGCAGGTGAAAAGATCAATCGAGCATCACCATCTCGATTTCTGCTTCGGGGCTGGCAAACCATAGTAAATTTTGTTCATCACTGCAGACTCCATGAACAGAGATATTGACAGGACTGACGGCACCGTCTAACCCCTACCATAAAAATTAACTTTTCAACCCCGATGTCTGATGATGAATTCCACCTTTTTTGCTCACCATATCGTCTCCAATATCAACTTCGCATTGATTTTTGTCGTATTTCACTTGCATTTTGCCCTGTAAAAACTTTGCAACATAAAGGGTTTTTAGAAGTAATCTGGGCAGGGGGAGCAGGTACATTAGCCGCAATTAAGCTTTTAAGTTTGAAATGGCTCCGTCACTGAAGGCTCGTTGGGCTGGATGTCGCAGGAAAATTTTACTTTAGTCACTGGGAAAAATTTTTGATCAAGTATGCATTGAACGTTTTTTTCAGTCGAGTAATGATACAGTTACAGTACATCCATGTGATCGGTGTCTGTGTTCTTTCATTGTAGCACACGTACTGGAGTCGTGACTCATCGAAATAGACGTTGAACGTGAAATGAACGAAGTAGTGTAGTGTACAGGATTTATTAACTAATTAATTCTACTCGTGAGAAGTAGTGTGAGTATAAAACAGAGATCTATGTAGCCGAGCTTGCCGCGCCAAATTTCATATCTTGACGGACCTTATAAATTGTGGATCCTACATTCAAACCGAGTAAGAAAAAGGTCCTACATGCCAACCATGTAAGACAGAGGTCCTACATTCCAACACATAGTTGGTGATATTTCTGCCATAGGGGGGATATTAGTAGGTGATGGCTGTCCTCGACTTGGAATCCCTAAGCTCTCATATGCTGATGGGCAAGTGTCAATCCTTGGCAAGTTCGACCCTAAGCTTGTGGAATAATTTTGTGGGTGAGTTGGAAAATATGTACTGGGCGACCTTTGCACTTGAAGGTCGTATGGAGAAGAAGGTTCACCCGTGTCTATCTGATGAGTAAAATAGTGATCCCTAGTGGTGGGCGCGTTGGAGAAAATTGGTGACGGTTCACAAGTGTAACTGAACGGTCCCGTTTGTGGTGGTGGGGCAGTAAAATTTAGGAAATTCCCCTGTGATGAATCGGCGTACGGTCGGGGAAGGTACGCTAAAGACTGGCTTTGGTGATGGACATAAGTCGGGATCTGGAGTGCTTCGTTTGATGCACGGTGTTGGAGCTTTGATGACTCGTCATAAGAAGTTGAACATCCGTACGATGGTGGGGATTGAGACGGATAATTGCGATCTATCTGTTGACGTGTATCAAACGTTCCGTCAGCAGCATCTCCTGAACATTCCAATGGAGGAATTGCCGCTTGTGAATCCCGACTGTTCTGTCTAGCCCGGACTTGGTTCGAATTCATTTTTCGTGGAACATATTGCCGTGAATCATAGTCATCGTGCGCAAGTCCACGTTTCCTCATTAAAGTACGGTGCTCCTTTCGTACTCGCACTTTGATACCCTGATCGCCGAATGAGCGTGTTAAAAAAGTTGTTTCGGGATTGCCAGGAAAGTTTTTCGATGAATATATAGGAAATGGATTTGAAACAACATCTTTGATATACCAAACACAGTCGTCGAAAATTTCGGCCAAAACAAATCGAAAGCGGTAATTTCCTTCTACTTTCACCGAAAGATCTCCCCAGACGAAAAAGCCACCGTCCTGATTATCAGTGTCTTTCAACCGGTGTAAAGATGAGACCACGGTCCCAGTTAAGCTAGCACCTAAAGTTCCCGGGGGCTGGTTATGGTCATTTTGACCAATCAGAGTACATATCATAAATATGTATGGGCCTAAAATAGTCAGAAATGTTGTTTAAGTGTCAAGTATCAAGTACGCACTTTGTAAGTAAGTTTGGCGTGGGTCAACACGTGAACTGACTTTAAGTTGAACAATTGGTGGTGGGTCAACTGGTTTACGTTCTATTGAGAATTAGGACAGAATGACCGGGAGATTCATGGACTTGCCCTTATCTTTTCCAAGGGAAACTCTCGCACAACTTGGTTCTTGTCGTATGATTACTTCACAGTCTTCACTAGATTGACCAGTTACTTCCAAATTTCTCGTGATTAGGGAGTAAGGTAGCATACGTTCTCAACCTAAAAGCTTGTGCAGCCATTGCTCCAGCATACTGCTGACGGGATTGAGAGGATGCCATGGTTGAAGTGTCGGTTCCAAGGTAAATGTCTTTTTTAAGTTTGTGAGTTTTTTCGTTCCACCGTAGAGCAAAGAAGCTAGGGATGACTCTCGAGTCTTAATCACTTTAGTGTGAATAGAAAGAGATTCAACGATCAAGTTCCTTGTCGGAAACTAATTAAATTGAAGAGTAAATTGGTTGTCAGTCTAGCTGCTCTCTGTTCGACCACGTTCTAAAGATCTTTGGATGACTGTAAAGGTAAGGTCTGAAGTTTCGAGCCGGAGGAGGGATTCTTTTAAGAACTCGGACTGGATGAAGGCGAGATTTTTTGTAATCAGAGTGACGCGATGAAATTCTATCAACGGATCAACATGGATGATAGCTGTCACTAGTCAGGAGAATGAAGATTGATATATGACAATGATTATTTGTGGAGATGTGTTTCTGTATCGATAGAAGTTTATGTGACGGGTGTAATCGGATTGCTCAAGTATTTCTCAAGAGCCGGGGTAGTTATGTAGTAGAATGAAGGTCCAGAGTCTAGCCTGTCTGATAGGACCTCAATTCAGAAAGATTTTCCGGTATCATTTCTACAATGAGGTATGAAGCGAGCGCGTGAGTGAGGGTGAGAGAGTAGGGTGGGCCTAATCAGACGCTACTTTAGTCAAGTGGATAGATATGTGGAGGACCGAGAGGTAAACAGGGTAACAGGGGATCAGACAGGGTGAACGAGTAGACAGGGCAGACGGTAAAGTAGCAGGCTTCAAACAGGGCAGCTAGAGCCGCAGAGAACTAGTCGGATAGAGCAGGGCGCTCGCCTCTGGCCTCCTACTTTGCGCGGTGGGATTGCATAGTTGCTTATGCTTATAATGCCCGAAGAGGATCATTCGTTGAACTTTCTTGTCGGCTGGTACCAAGCCGAAAGGGGGATCAAGGCACAACAGTGGGAATTCAAGTCCAATTGTAGGGAACCGAGATGATATTCTCCGAAACGATGAGAAAGGGGGCACAGAAGGTGACAAGATGGAGAGAAATGGAACCATCTAGAGTCGGCATAAAGTATTCTATCTCTTTCTAACGACGCAGCCTCATGTCTTCTGACACTCTTATGCGTGAGATGAGACTCAAGGATCGAAACGATCCCGGAGATCAAGTGGAAAGCTCATGTTTAAAAATTAAGCTACAAATTTGTGTCATAGAGATTTGTTTACTTGTAAACAAAAAGGTGGGTTGAGCGATTAAGATGCATAGAAGATTGATCTAGAGCTACTTTGCTCGAGAGAGGGACAGGCAGCTTAAAATCTTAAACATGAGAGAGAAATTATATGGGCTAGTAGGTTAGAATGGCAAACATGTTCTCATAATGTAGACAAAACAATGCGATAACGTGCTCGTCGATATTGGCGTGGCGGTGATACGTGTGGTGACAGAGATATTGTCACTAGCGTTGATGTTGATGATGTTGTTGTTGTTGTTTTACCCATTGACCAATAGAACGAGATGAAAAAGACATTATGAAAACCCCACAAAACTCTAATCTCTAAATTATGACACAACCCTGATGCTTGCTACTTGCACTGCCGGAGTTGACTGACATGCTTGAACAAGAATTTATTGAGAGGAACCCCCATTTGAAGATGCAGCTCAAAGAATGAAAAAATATGCATGAATTCATCCGTGAGAGACGCTATGTCTCAGTTAATAGAATACCCACCCTACCGATTTAGACCTGGATGTTGCCATGGAGAAAATTTATATCGTCACGATTGAATAAAAAATATTCGTGACATCAAGCCCTATTTTAAATAGTGAACAGCCTAAACTCAATCATTTCTCTCTCACATGTACATCTTCGTTCTGCATCTGCATTTGGCATTTGTCATTATATGCTGACATGGATTTTTTGCCTCGAAGAAATAAAGTCAACTTACTATATTTTGATATTCAGCCTGCATCTATTGTGATCCCTTCAAGCACCTTCCCAGTCTTGTGATTTAGCTCAGATCCGATTCGACTGACGGACCATGACATTGGCAGCGCAACATTCAGCACTTTTCTCCCACTGAATCTCCTTTTACCACGGCGATTGAAATTCCAAAGATTCTAGCTTATCGAGAACAAAGATGAATAAATGGGCTGGATGGATGGATTAGATAATGGAATTATATGAATATTCCATGAGTCACGTGATATGCCATTTGTCAAGCGCTTCGGCTCGGTTATTGCAAGATCTCGATGTGAAGTTTAGGCTTTTTCGAGGGAATTTTTTGGGGGGCATGGCAATAGTTCGAGCTTTCTTCTCATTCACATCAGTTTCCCCACCGGAAAAATGTATGAGATAATTTGTGGCTGTTGACCTGTCGATGTTTAATGTACAATATTCATACATGCATTTGATCGGATCCCTCCACGTACACTGATGAGAGGGCTAGCAACATGCCTGCCTTAACTGTACTTGGCTTAGCTCGATCTATAGCCAATTCAACACAAATATATATGTGGTTGTTGTATGTGTGTATGTACAGAGTAGCTCGATGCCGCAGACGGAGTTTTAAGCCGGACCAGTCTTAGAGAATGGGTGGTGGCGCTACTAAGGACTTTAATTCTACGGCATTTCTTTACTATGCCGAAGGCTTAGACAACTGACTACTTGACTATTACGTAGCGGAGCAAATATTAATATTATAGTCAAACTGCAAGATTAGAATAAGTTCTGCAGCTAGCAGCCCCTATCTCGCCCCCTCCCGCATTATGAGCTGCAGTATTATGGCTCTACTTGTAAGGGTTTTATTTTCAGTCGACTAAGGTATTTATTGTCCATAGACGCTCTTGACTCGACGTTTTGAATACGGGAAATCAAATGGTATAGTCATAGTCATCGTAGTTATCATGGTCCTGATCTCTCAATGCCACCGCTAGATCAAGAGCAAATTCGCATTGTGTGAGGACCTAAATCACAAAAGCTGTAAAGTATTTCTTGGCCCTTTCTCAAACGTCGTGAACCTTAAATGCATACTATGCCTGATTCGGCTACTGACAGGGAGACCCACGTCTACTCTATCTCCCCATGACAAGCTCTATTTTCACATCTTCACTGAGTTCAGATGAATTTAGCAAGGATTATCCGCACGGTTGATATTTCGAAGCTGTATCGAATTTTCGATGCATATGGGGACCAAGGAAGCTCCCAGCTCCATGGTGCGCAAATTTCTAGGTTTCAGAACTGAGAATTTGGATTGAGATACATGTATGCGGAATGATGAAGAATAAGTTTTCATGAACAAATAATTGGTGTGTTTGAAATTTTGAATTCGATTTCTGGACTGTCACTCAGTTCCGATCCACATACGACGTCGACATCATTTCTCTAAAGTTAAATGTGTAGACCAGCTCGAGTGAGCCATATGAACGTCTGTTCTATTCTTTGGTACCGATGCAAGGGGAGAATGGAGCCGAGCCGCTGTCATTGTTGAGCCAAATAGAACATGAACCTTGATTTTCTCATAGAAGATTCAGGAGACATCTCCTAGCCTATTCTATTTACCAAAGTATTCTCTACACTGGGAAAAGGATCGATTAGAACGAGTTGGGTAGGAGTTGCACAGGCTCCAAACGACACACAAGTTGTTACTGGGAAATAATTAGTCCAGACAAAACATAATAGCTCTACATGTACTAGTAAAGTTTCCATCGTCTATACATCTAGCACATACACGTAATCACATCTTTTGTTGAGATTTGATGATTGTTGTGTCGTATGTCGTATCTTTTACCATTTGGATCCTTCTCTTTCTCTCAAGTAATTTGATTCCTCTTTTTTTTCCAGCAATTTCAATGTCGGAAAATTATTTAATGGGACGCTCTCAGTTGATCTTTTGATCTAGTTCACCCCCTCGAGAATATAGTCAGCTGACCTAGTCATGTCACGAAACCGACATTATTCAGTCGTATGGAGGCCAGAACCATTCGACGCATTACGTGTAGAGCGCATTCATGGAAGGCTTCCTGAGTTTTGTCCTTAACTTCCGTGAGACTGCAACTTAAAACTTGGCAAATGAATAAACAACTCACTGACGTTGTTCTTCGCACAGATAACATTCCAGCATCTCAGGCTGGTTTTTCACTCGTCTGGCCCGGGGATATGGTCATTTAGTAAGACATGTGGTAATATGGTTGATGCAGAACTAGTTAGATGCTTAGGCTCTCACACGTTCACGAACTTCCAAGCTGAAATACGAGAGATATGATGGATATCAGAGTTTTGGAGATAACACTTTTCAATGCGCCCGGATACCTCAAAGGCATTCTTCATCTCCAACTCGTTCTGCAGTAGCGGGTGTTTATCAGTACTTTGATCCGTCACTCAAGCTCATCCAAATATTCAAATGCAAGGAATTCTGTGCGTACTTCAAAATGTTACTGTGACTGGAGAGTTCACATTGCCAAGGCCTTTACTCCCAACGTCGTCGGGCCCAACCTTTGGCGTGTCCGTACTCCCCACCAAGAATGCACTTGTGGGCTCGAAACCTTAAGTCGGTCTGGTTCGGACTGATATTTCTAAAGATCTGCTAATAACGGCTGAAAATATGTTACCATCATGCTCTGAATTACAAATTTTTCAATCTGCATTGCCTCACCCCCTCAATGGAAGATCGCATAAAACTATCGTTAGCCGCACCAATTAAAGGCAAGCGATTTGATTGCAACATGTGTACCTCTGGAATATATGGTTGACTTGAATGTCCGTTTCAAGTCTAAGCAAGATGTATCTGTTGCTCGTGCGGCTGCGGCTGCGGCTAAACTGCCGCCTGAGAAATTCAGACTATCTCCCCCGCTTCACAACACTAAAAGTATACCTTAGCGAGAGGGTGGACTCTTCCGTATCCGACTTGCCAATCAGGACCCCGCTTGATATTTTTACACTTTTACTTATTGCAGTCATTTATGCGTCGAGAGCAAAATGATATCGAATTTCACTACATCTAGCTTAGCTATCGGCATCTACTGTCATTTCCGATAGCTTCACTCATTGGGTTAAACCCTAACTACGTCTAGGGTCCAGTTCATGTGAAATCATTCGATTAGTCCAACTTACGTGTTACCGACATGTCCATATCCGTCCATTATCGATCCCGCCTCTTTCTCCGCCTGAGACACGATTGCCATAATTAAAAGCTGCTTTAACATCGAAAGGTATGCCGGATTTACTTTTAGATTATTATCCACGAGAAAATCCAACGTGTCTGCATGCCAGTTTTGCCGTCCAACAACCGGCAGGTGAACCTAAGTTTCCCGACCCGAGTAAACCCATTCATGCTAATCAGGAAAATCGTCAAAGAATTTACAGAGATCAGATGAAGACCTACAAACGATAAACTACGACGTTATATAGGTTCAATTGAGAAATCCAGAGAAAAATATTGTTTACATAATTCGATCTCATAAAGTGCAACACTTTTGGCTTGGTTGCAACAACAAACCTATCTCCAGCTCAACGATAAATCCTAACAAATTTTATTACCCGAAGATCAGTTGTAATCTCATCATATTAAACTCCATTTTGCTGTGGTATGGATGAATTGCTATAACGTTTGGCATCTCATATTATTAACTTATTTTAATTTGGCAGAATGAACTCAGCACCACCAAATTATGAGGCGTTAATACTGTGAACCTTAGCCAGCTAGAACGTGGCCTTCAAGCATACGATGTACGTGCTTCTTAGACTCAGAGTATTTTAGTATCCGTCAAGAAATTTGTGACTTCAACTTCTTTATCTACGATATTTTGATTTATCGTATCTGCACTCATATATCTACTAATTTTCCTATCACCATGATCCACTTGGCTCTTCATTAAGTAGATGTTAGAACTGATACAAAGATACTAGATGTACAAATTTTGGAGAACAGTAAACGAGAGACTGGTCATGAAAACGTGATTTGGATCTATACATTTTTGCACACTATTCATGATGGAGGAAGCGGACAACTAACATCACGGACCCTGCCGACGGCTTTTAATGTATATATACATTAATTTAATATATGATATACCATCCTTCATTGTTTTAATGGATATAAGCAACAATTTAATGTATGTAAACATTAATCTAGTGTATTTTTTCTGTACATAGTTGAATTTGATTTCATTGTCCTGATTTGGCGCCTTCAGTGACCCACGCAGGTAACTATCATCTTTAGATATACATGAGGGGAAACCTTTCGGTGAAAACCCCTCGCTTCCACCCGGGTTTTTCTTTGATTTGATCTTCTAGATTCCTGGGCAATCTTCAGGAAGTGCATTTACACTGTTATGCTCAGTGTGGCTACCATCTTGTCAGTTACCTACCTCTTTGGTTTCTTCGTAAGTCTTCTCTCTGCTTTAATTGTGCCTCAACTTCCCCAGCCAGTCGAAATTGTTCTTTCCATCCCTGTTCTAAGATCCATTGTGTGATTCTTCCAATATCTTCTCGGTTGTTCATCATTGCTTCAAATGAACGATTCTTGGCCTTTCGCCGGACTTTTTGTTCTTCCCTTGGACCATCGCGGGCAGGCCATAATCACATGTTTGAGGTTTTGTGATCGGTATCCACATGGGCAGCTTTGGTTGTCGACTCCAGGGACTTTTCTTCGGTACAGATAAGAATTGAGCCCGATATGCTCGCTTCTTATCTGCATGGCTAGACTACTTTGGGCCCTTTTGAGGTTTGTGTGCATTGAATATGGTGAACCTCTATGGCTTACCTTTTTCCTACCGGTTGTTTTATCTGTGGTGAAACTGGCTGCTTTCCAGACTTCAGGGTCAGCTATGGCTCTGTGTCTTGGGGTGATGATCCGGAGTTGATGTGGCCAAGTCTGTGCGCATTATTTTAATGTATAGCAACATTAAATTAATGTTTTTTGTCGAGAGGGTCCGTGGTGGAGGTTGTAATCATATCTCTATCGAGGTCATCATGACAAATACCTTAGTCATAGACTCGCTTGTACAATATATAAATGCACACGGATACCAACCTTGTTATATATACACCATTATATTATCTATCTTTGACAAATCTCTCGACGTGATCGATTATCAGCCTGGTTGCACCGTGCGCCGTTCTCGCTGCATCGTTTGAGTTAATGAACACTGTTGAGATCACTTGCATGTAAATATATGATGAAAGTAATCGAATGGAGCATTGTTCAGCCAACAGTACACTGTTCAGGACTCGGCACGTGTCTAACGTATATGAATAAAGCAACAACTTGGATCATCATCGTTTGATCATATGAGGATCCTTATGATCTCAGATTTAGACCATACATTTTCTCGTATTGGCAAAGCAAGAATTAGCCGGCAGAAGGCACATATTTATATCCTCGATCTTCTGAGCGCATTAAAAGAGTGCGGGGAATAAAAATGTAAGTTAGCAGGACTTGAAAGCTAAAGATAAAAAAAATTTCACTCGTCCTGACGCCCCAGGAAAGCTGTCGAACGACGATGATGAGGAGGAGGAGCAAAGAGGGGAATGGCTTCACGTTCACGAATCCTAGCTCTTTTTAGCCTGGCGAAATAATAAAAGCTGGTGAAAGTGCTGTCAACCATCTCTCTACAACAGAGGAATAGAGCACACAAACATTTCGCTCCAAATTTAATATTGACCGGGATGATAGATAATAATAACAGGTTTTAAGGTACCTTCGAATGGAGTCGATTTCGCTTCGTTGGTGATGTTGAAGCTATCAGCTTTCATTGAAGATCTTTTTGACCTGCATACACGCCGCACAAATATATTTGTGAATTCTTTGCACGTCATTCTCTTCGATAATGAAGTAAGCCTCGTTAATTATGATTTAAGCGAGCTTAGAATGGTCGCAGTCTTAGCTCTTGCGTTTCTATACGTATCATCGTCAACGGAGAATACTAGTTGCTACAGCTATCAAACCTCTATGGATGATGCTCCATGCGCCCGTCAGTGTACTCCACCATGCTTGACCGTTTCACTTCAACTATATATACATGTACATGTACACTTAGATGCTTTAACTAGCCATTATCAATGCAGAATAAGCAGGACTTACAGCTATGTATGGGCTATGATTTACAACTCTCGCCTGATCCTAATCAATTGGATTTCTAAACGGTGATGCAGGCGAAGATGGGCTATACATACATCGAACCTCGATGCACCGCATCATGTCGCCCCTCACCTCAGCTTGTCAGGTGCACATGAGCTATAGTCGTTGTTCTTATTGTTGCCTTTGCTTGATGAATGTCGGATCCTGTATAAATCACCGATTCTCGATTTTCCTTAGTGAGACAGAAAAAGATTGGTAAAGATGCAGCTATCAGACAATATTTTCGGAGTAACTGGAGTGCATTTATATGCAGTGTGACTGGCCCCGGAACTTGTAGCTGATAGTGGTCAACGTCAATAACCTCCTCTATCCGATCCCCGAGCCGAAGTTTTAGCACGCATAATTCTACTTGGAAATTCCTAAAGACTCATCTAATGTTCCGAATACTTATCTATTCCTCTCTCATTCAGTCCCCGAGAAGCCGGTGTATCCATTGTACAATCAGGCGTGACGTGGCGTACACACGTACATGAACTAGTACATGTTTTCGGAGTTTAGAAAAGACTGATAAGCAATCAATTTGAAGATAAAAAGCAGTCAGTGCGAGTGTGATAGAAAAGATGCGGTAGCAAGACAAACAATAATCGAAATGAAAAGTTTCCAACTTGATCTGCACAGTGGGCCTCAAAACATCGTTCGACTACGCCGCTTCTCTTCTCGATACCCAACTTACTGAACATTTACAGCCGGCATCGTGTGGGGGCAAAGTTGTGCCCAATTTTCGTACAGCACACATGTACCTGAACAATAGTATCACGCCTCTGAATAGTCATTCTGTCATGTGGTTACGTTATACTAGCAGGTTCTGAAAGAAAACCCCGCGGTTATTAAGGGTCTTCTTTTTCAATAATGCTGGATCTTGTACTTAGCAACGATTACGATGTGTGAGTTTCAAGAAAGAGAGGGCTCTACCTAGCCGATCTACTAACTGAATCGTACGAAAATTGATCGAAACATCTTTCATTGAACGTAATCTTCCCGAACAAGGAAATAGAAAGCAGCGGTCTCAAGATTCTCTCGGAAAACTGTAGCTCATATAGCTGCTTGTGAGTAGGTTACATCTGGGAAACTGATTAAGGCGATAGTATGTTCATCGACCGAGTGTTTGTGTCTATTCTTGTTGCGGGATCAATTGATGATGGTAAACACTAGAGCAAGTCCGAAAGTCAAAATCAGTTAATTATTAAAATCTACCGAAAGAATTTACAGTCATATCTTCCTATCTTCATATACATATTCTTCCTCGACTATTGTGACATGAAATGGCACAATCTTTATGACCAGCTTTGAAAGTTTGTACAAGTAGTACCAGCCACCGAATACTAGCCACAAGTACTTGCCACAGGAGTAGCCTCGTTAGTGATAGAACCTTAAAGGTATTCCCCTGCACTCGTGATCACGTGAGAATTTTTCTTTTCTCTATGTTATGAATTCGTTATGCACGGCATAACTTTACGTCGCGTGTTATTTTTATTATTATTATTTTTC
>JAKRRZ010000695.1:0-17216 GCA_022627015.2 Podosphaera aphanis | reverse complement strand
AGGGCTTTTTAATCAGAGAGAACATGTAATTTCTGAGTCACATAGTTGTAATTAATCAATATTATACATTTCATAATTTTCATAAGCAGAAATTTCAACCTTTTACTAGGATTGTAGACAGGGAGACAATTTCATCGTCCTGAACTTTTCACCATATAAAATTTAGAGTTTTGGCATGGGTATTTCGCTTACTACACCAAAATAAGTTAGATAAAAGTGTATATACCCTGCCGAAAGTCTATATACCCTGTAAACCCCACTTTTAATTGACATGGAGCCGAATTTTATCGTGGTGATATAGTATGGGCGCCCTTCACATATTTATTTTCAGTACAGGGCTATAGGGCTAAAGTTTCCAACCCTGAGGTTTCTCCGGTCAATCTTCATATGAATATGGAAACTATCTGCACGATCGTCAACCAATTGGGGTGTTGCTCCCCATAAAAGAGCCAGGGCTCATCAGCAACGGAAACATGGGAGTGGTCTAGTCCCCTGGCGAATATTATTCGTAGAATGTTTTCACCCTTGTATTTTGCACTAGAATTTCCGACTAAACGCTAAACGAACCCGTAGCAGTTGCGTCATTTATTAAAATTCATGAAGCTACACAACTACTTTTACAACTAGAAGGGAATAGAACGATCTTGAGCCTGGATTACGGCCTCACAGCTACCGTGCATACTCCGGAGAATTGGCTAAAGCCTCTCAGGCCTTGTGAACTCTCGCCATACCTCTAGCACAATAGGTCGTACCTGAGCTCTACTACGCTACCTGCTTCCAATAGAATCCCCATGGTGATCTTGTATGTAAGTTTTCAACAAACTCCATACCTTCTCGATTAGATCGAGATCTGGGGAGAATGGCGGCCAAACCTTCGGTACAACTCTAATTTGCCTCAAGGTATTCCCTAGCAGGTGCCGCGGTATGAGCAAGGGGGTTGTCTTGCATGAGTGTTGCGAGGCTATAGTTTGATGGGAGAGAGTTGATAAAGCCAAAAGCCTTGATCAGTATATGTTGACGATAGCTCTCGCCAGCAACCTTGCCGAAGTCACTCTCTGAAAACAAAACAAGAACTAGCCTGTATCTCTGGAAATAATCCAAGAGTCTCCAGGAATTTTCCGCCTTGCACCATTCAATAATTCATGTACTGTTAGACTCTTCGTTGGCCTTTTATATTAGAAGTTATTGTTAGACATGAAATGCATTTAAACTAACCTTTATGGTGACATGTGTCTTTTTGGCTGGGTCGTCGCTGGTGTACGTTTGATCAGTCTAGAAGACTATACACGGATTATCTACGGTGACAATGAGGTGTCTTTCCGTACACTGTATACGCAATATTTTGTGCTGGTGAGTTAGCGAAATTGGAAGATTTCAATTTCGGAATCTTGACCTGAGCCGAATTCTTTAATCTCTCGATTGGGTTGGTTTGAGTGACGGCCTAGAATTGTCGAAGCCTCGAGGGGGTTCATCCTGTAAGGTGGTTCAACTAACCCTTGAAAGCTGCTGGAATTTCGCACCAAGAAAACTTACCTAAGATTTAGGTGATAAATCAAAGATTTATTTTCGAGTAAAGGATTTGAGTACTAAAAGTGGATGGTTGTAGTTGAATGCGTGGGGTCAATGGAACCAAAAACTATTATGGAGTTGAGGATAGCATTGTTATTTGTTTGTATTATTTCACGTCTATTAGGCACACGCTGGAGCCTGCCCGAGCTTGACGTCATAAAAGACGCTAGAGCTTATTGCTCTAGTGGCTGAGGCAACTAACTTCCCAAACAACGGGAGAAAGGCCCAGGGAACTAATTGCTGAGACTGCGTACATGAAGCCTCTACGAGCCAACCACGCCAAATAAAAACGCCAGCTTACATGATAAGTTTGGGTTACGTGAGGTTTAAAAAGAAAAGAAAAGAAAATTAAGAAAAAATCATCACTGCTCCTTGGAACCATGTGAGCACCGAAATATTAGCCCTAACGCCATGTCAATGTCGTGTATCTGAGGAAGGAGGCAGACTGCATCGAACAATTTTGTTTCTTCAAGCCATTTGGAGAATTTGGTCGCTCCTTTGAGGGTACCAAAAAAATATGAATGCTTGCTCGGGTATACCCTAGGAGCTCTTGGGAGTCTATGGGGTTGCCGGCTGCACAGTAACACATGCCTAGGGGATTTTTGTTCACCGTAGCTGCAGTGGTTATGCGCGTTACCATGTTTAAAACGTACATGATACGAGGCAAAGTCGCCATGACCCGAGCGGGCGGCGTATATATGAGCGACATTAGATCTGGGCAGGGACAGTTCATGCGGAGGGCCTATTAAGAACTCAATACCAAGCTCCCGATATGACTGGAGGCAGTTTTGTTCCCAGTACTCTTTTAAAGAGATATGTAGCTTCTGCTTGGCCTAGCTCTTTGCTGCGTACTGTGCCGCTACGGTAAGTTTTCCCAGATCCACTCAAAATATGGGTCTCGACAGGGAATATATGCTTTCGCTAGCCTGACCTGCAAAGCTTGGCAGTTGATCTATGAAAATTTATGAAAATATCTTCAAATTTTGTATGTGAAATTCCTCACGCAAAATGTATCGCAGCTTCTAATTTTGGTTCAAATAAAGTTATGAATTCATTATTATAATTATCCAGTTCATAATAAGTTATAGAGGCAAGTACTTTGTCGGGCCACCTTGAGCTTCATAAACGACCCTGATCCTGCTTGGCATCGACTCAACTAGTTTTTCCAACTCATTTTCATCCGTGGCCCTGTCCCAAGCTTCTGCCACAATCCTTTGAAGCTCATTCTGCGACCTATTATTCTCCGGAGCTAAATCATGGTAGTGATATGCGATGTAGTCCTTCATCAACTTCCAGACATGCTCTATGGGGTTAAGGTCAGGGGAGTATGGTGGCCATGTAATCGAAGAAAGGTTTCTCTCCCTGAGCTCATCTATAGTTTGCCTTGCCTTATGAGCTGGGACGTTGTCCTGCATTAGTTGTATATGTGGATGACTCAAAATCATGCCGTGGATAAGAGGTACTTTCTTCTGACAATACCTATCGGCAGTTATACTACCCCACTCCTCCCAAATCAAGGAAGGGCCTTTTTCGCTCCCAAAAATAGAGCCCCAAAACATCCATCCAATTTTCTTCCGAATGTTACTTATGCCACATGTAGCTTCAAAGTTTTTGACTATCTAGATGATATATTAAGGTTAGGAATTTCAAGTTTCAGACAAAGTAGGCGGTACTCACTTTCCTCGTGATCCAAATACTACTACAAGTATGTCGTCCATCAGTCACCCAGGTCTCATCTGTCCAGAGAACTTTCATCCAATCTTCTTTATTCCAGTGAAGATGTTCTGTAGCGGACTCAAGTCTCTTTCTCTTGTTTTCTGCAGAAAGAGGTGGTTTTGAAGCGGCAATACGACGGGCGTCTCCTCTTCTAGATATTGCCCGTTGGATTACCTTCTCACTCACTCCAAAATGACTAAAATGTGCGTAGGCGAGCTCGAAACAGGTCAATTGACGGTGTTCTGGAGATGATACAACAAAGGCTTCAATCTCGTCGACCTATTCACTGCTCAAGACAAGGGGGCGACCGCTACTATTTTTAGGAGAGAGATGGACAGAATTTGCTGCATAGCGAGCCTGGTGATAGGTCACTTTGAGTCGTCGCGCGATCTTTTGGTAGCTGTAGCCTTCTCGGGCCAGAGTTCTTACCAGCCAATTTTTTGAGACGACGTATGATTTAGCTCTCTTTTGACATGATACTTACTTCAATACGTTGTTCTTTTGTCAATTTTTTTGCTCTGGAACGAGCATGAGATTGAAGTGAGGTTGATGATGGTGGAGGCGTCTGTGGACGATTCATCGTTGCAATGATTTAACTGATCCATTCTTTAGCATCCTGAATGAATTATTTAACTTCGGAATTTTCTCAACTTACAATCGGTATAATTAAGACAATTTACTCAAGTGATGGCGCCCTATTGAGGTCTGTGATGGTATTGCTGAACAATAGTGGAGGGGCAGACGTTCGGGGGAAGACTCTGCAGAAGCGAGGCTAACCAGCATAAAAACGACAATCCTGATAGATAAGGCTAACATATTTTAGACTTTGAGTTAGATGTCATAGGCCCCATAGACCCCCACTTTAAACCCCTGGAGCGAGATATACCCCGCACAGACCCACCTGTAATAACTTACCGTAGCGGCACAGTATAGCGAGTCACTTCTCCGCACCCTAGCAAACGCCGCACCCTACCTGAGCACGTTACCTAATCTCGGATCTTCACTAATTCCGGCACCTTTATGTTTATACTAAATTATATCGCCACCCTCTCCTAATATATGTACATGTATACGGTTTCTAATTTACTGTGCTTGCTATGGTGCTTTAATAAATATATATTTTTTTTGGTTCATCAATCAGATGTAGCTACTAGGTTTGTAAAGAGGTAAACATGTGAAGAGGCTCCATCGCAAGTCATCAATTACAAGTTTTAGTTGTCATCCGAGGAGGGCCATTTACACTAATTTGAAAATCTTGCAACATAGTGCTTAGGCTAGAATTTGTAGTTGTTAGTCAATAAAAAGATCAGTCAATAGGAAGCCGTAAAATACCTTCAAGCCAACAATCTCAACCCATAGGTAGCTGGCCAAACTTCTGGCGCATCCTTGTCGGGTTTGAAGCATGTACATAGCTATCATCTACATGGTACTGCTGCTGCGAAGACGACATAGGCTGTATCGGTGGACCCATTGGACGTGACGTCGCTGATTGATGTGGGAAGCCTTGCCATTGATGCCTCTGCTGCATTTGAAGCTGTTCTTGCTGGCGAAGGTGATACTGTCCCCGCTGCGTAGCATGTTCTTGTTGCGAAGCCATCATCTGGGTTATTCGCGCCAGCTGGCTTTCAATTTGTTCAAAGCGATCAGTATTTTGTAACGTATTCTCTGTAGGAAACTCTAAGTTTTCAAAAGTAGCCTTCCCTTTGTGGCACCAGACGCCACATTTTCGAGGAGGAATAGCCGAGCTGCACTTATAACGACCAGACTGGCAGTTTGTCTGGCACTGACAGAAGGTGCCATCCGGTGCCATCTACTTAAGCTGCTTCTGAGTAGGTACGAAGCCTGGCAAAAGACTGTCATGAGTCCTTACCGGTGCCTTAGCTTTCGCATTACTAAAGGCATTTGCATCCGACATCTTAGAACGTATCATCGCTCTATGACTTGTGTTCGATGCGCTGTGACCATTGACTACATTTAAGCTCTGTCTCTTCCGTCGACTGAACTCGTGAAGTACATCTGGCTCTTCGCCAGCTTCACGGTCAATGTACCAGTGGATATCAAAGTCGGACTTGAGAAAATACCCACCGGCTTCGATGATTGCCATGATCCGGTGCACACAAGGCAAGCCTGTTGCCTTACGGTAAAGTCGGTGGCAATTGCAGAGCGAACAATCGCGGCCAATGCCATGCTTACATGGTTCGTCAGTGTCTGGATGCTTTGGGAGTGACAGTCTTTTCTTCGCATCGGCGACTGTCTTCACAACCACCTGCAGGGCATAGTTATGTATACTGATAGGTCCATTTTCCTCTGTTCGAGGGTTGACATTGCTATACATGTCTCCGACCAGGTTTCCTCGAACATAGCCTTTCCGTTCATCTTTCCATCGGTAGTCTTTCTCGGCGCCCTTCCATAGAGGTAGGAGCTTTTCAAACAGACCGTAGAGGTCGCTGTTGGCATGGTGGTCTAGCCACATCTTCATCTGGTTATGGGCACCTTCGCCTCGCGAAGATGTCTTCTCGAGGAAGTGACAGGTTTGTGAGGTCCAAGAATACACGAAATACTCCTTGTAACCCCACCAATTCTTGTCGAGGTAGGCCTTCATATAGGGGTACTTTTGTTCGAAGCCCAAGAGGCGAGAGTTGAATGAATGAGATGGAACCAGTCTTTCATGAAGTCCTTGGTATCTTGAGAGTCACCGTGAGAAAGCTTGCCGGCGTCGTCGTTCTGGCGGACCTGAGGGAATCTTGCACCACAGTCTCGTCGTAGCTTTGCCTTGATGTCCGTATTGATGTGCCATTCGCAAATTAGTATAGCAGACTTAGGAAAGACGACCTTGAGCGCATTAATTAATGCTTGCTCCCTGTCTATCATGACAGCTCGCGGGGGGAATATTTCGACTCGTAAATTGCTCTCGAATCCAGGATAGATGCCGTATAAAATGCTCTTTATCCTGACCATCGAGCAAGTGTAAAGATATCGGTAATGTCGTGTTCATAGGTGTAGCAGACACGACATTTGAAAACGTCATATCGTTTCGAGAAACCTTGGACATCAAGTAGCTTCATGGCACGCTCTGCCTGCGTACTATCTTTGCGTTCTCCAAGGTGATGTCGCCATTTCAGGTTATAGATATCATGCTTGAGAATCTGCGCACCAGCAATTGTCTTGTCGAGATAGGCTTCAACTTTGTGCGGTGCTACGCCCACAGAAGATAAGCACTTGACGGCATCAACAAGAGTACCATCGTGTGTGCGTTTACGACCCTTTGGCAACACTAAAATATCAGACCCTGGGTGATTGTGCCGAAGTTGACTGGTATTCTTCGGTGGAAGGCGGATTTCATACCGTCCAGAGACTTGACCGTCAATCACAGGCGCTTGCGGATTGGAGGCAACGGCAAAAACACGACACTCGCAGATGCACTTTTTAGAAGCATGCATTGTAGAATTAGCTGCCTGCCTTTGCTCGGAGCGTTTGTCCAGACCTGCCTCACGATGACAGCGAATTTCTTGCTTGTAACGAGCGCCTCTGCCATGACATGTCTTCACCCATTTCTGCTTCTTGTTCTGGAAGCCCTGTTCAAGACACCATGGATCTAAGTAAGATAGAAGCGCAGTATACGACTCGAATTCACGCTCTAGCGGCATTTGATCTTCGTATTCTACGTACGGGTGTTCGCTCGCTGTGGGTGGTATTATGGTTTCCATAATGCGAAAGCTGTCATAAATCAATTAATTTGTATTTAATAGCTACATGTATTTGAAAAAGTGTCAGCCTAATCTGGGTAGATTCAATCAATTATAAAAACGAGAACTAGTGTACATCAATAAAAATTATGATGATTACTCTCATTCATGTATGATGTATTTGTTATTGAGAATTAGAGCAAAAGATATCAATATCAAATGCTGTCCCGACAACCACTAAATCTACACCTTATTTTCTAATTCATCGGGCCAGAGTCTCGATCATGTGATAAATTAACGGAAATACTTATGTCCGAGGTAGGGTGCGGCGTGAGGTAGGGTGCGGAGAAGTGACTCGCGTGGGATCGAAGCTGTTGGGGGAGGAAAAGTGTGTGACCTGGGGCCACCAAGCCTGGGCCCCTATCCATGAAGATTATGTAAATTAGCATTGATACACCCCTGAACGACACCGCCGATTGCAGGAGAAAGAATACCCCAGTGGTCCTGTACAGGGCTACTGGGGTATTGAAAATAATCTGGCAAGAAATTTGTGTTCATAAACACACATATTTTTCGCGTGTGAATATACACGAATTTCTCATATAATCATTTTAAATACCCCAGTAGCGCTGTGCACGTAGAACATACATATCGCTGGGTATCACTTCCTAATTAGACCTAGCCAAATAAGTTTTATAGAATCTCTCACCAATATACCCTGGTCAAATTTAGACTTTCACAAACATTATCCTTACACCATAGTAGGTACGAACATGTTATGTACAAGGTTCGTACACTAGTACCTGCATGCAGACGTACGCAGCGGCTACTGCAGCCAGCGGCGGTTCATGTCCTGTCAAAAGTTTCTAGTAAGGGGTTTCAATTAGAAGAAATAGCCCCCACAAAAAATAGACTTTTATCGCACATGATTGATTGGCTGAGTATATAAGCGATCTTGAAAACAGCCGATCAGATGCCGGAAAAGTCTGTGTTTTGAGATGTGTTTTTTCTAAGTGAAACCCCTTAGTGAGGTTCATTCATCACTTAAACAGTCCATCAGTCACACTACAGCAACGTGACTTGGAAAAATTTCCCAACGGTATCATCTCTCAAAATCCAACCGATCACGTACCGTGAATTACATACTTGCGATACGTGCATACTTACGCTACGAGCGGGCCAGATGGATCAATGGTATACCATCCAGCTCGTCTCATCCACATTCAATAAGAAAAAAATTAAATTAAATACCTTAAATTACATAAAGAATTTAATTCTACTGTCATAGCCTAAAGGCTACATACAGAATGAGTTAAAAAAATACTTACGCCACGCTAGTGGCTCGGGAACTTTATACATATGGTATTATGCCGAACATGGTAACTGATTATCGATCCTCTCTAGTGAAAATACTCCAGTACCGATTTTCGAAGAGCCATTCTGGAAAATTCTCAAACTTACGCAATGCTACACTGCCCAGATTTCAAATAGTTGATTGTATATTTTATTACAGTATGTTATCTATCTACTCATCATCCTCACTATCAAGGAGATTGCCATTATTCTCTTCCCCCAAGTTTTCTACTATCTCAGGTTCCTGGGCTGCCGCATTATTTGAGCTAGACTCAGGGGAAAATGTTGCACCAGTCGCTTGCTTTCTTACGCAAGCAAGCGATTTTACTCCAGCCCTCGCACTTTCATACGAGCCTCGTGAGCCGCAGGCGGATTCGGCGCAAGTCTATGATATTGTACTAGCCTGCACTTCTCTCTCTTTTACTTCTTGAGCTGCTAGGGCAGCAGACGCATCAGCAGGATACTTCGTAGCATTAGATTGTGCCACACAATTCGGTGCACGGGCAGTCTTAAGAGCCTTCTGAGCTGCCTTTGACTCTATTGCCCTATTATCCATAAACTGTTTTGCAACCTTACTATCCTGCCGTGCTGATTTCATCGCGTCGATTGCCTCTCGATCGCGTGTTTTCGCAGCTTTACTCGCATCTCGAAGAGCCCAAACATCTCCAGGCGTGACAACGTTTCCAGAAATAGATGTAAATCCTCTATCGGCGTTATTTGTCCGGCGAGTTTCTTTATTGGTACGTGAAACTTGTTGGCGTTTTCCAAATTTTAAGGGTAACAATTTTGATGCCGATATTTGCTCTGCCAGTAATTAGCATTATCTTTCCAGGCAGAGACTTGAACTTTCATTGCCTCGAGCGTGTGTATTTGATTTCAAGCTAGCATTTTGACTCTATTGGCAGGTTACTAGGTTAACATTAATCTGTAAATGGAGATTTTTCAAGTGATTCTTTAGCAGAAGACTTTACTAGCGTGGCGTGAGTATGAAGATTTTTTCGAATGGCTCATCGATAATCGGTACTGCAGTATTTTGACTAGAGAAGATCAATAATCAGTTACCAAATTCGGCATAGTACCATATATATAAAGTTCGCGAGTCACTAGCGTAGCGTAAGTATGCACGTATCGCAAGTGTGCAATTCACGGTATCTATTCGCGGATGCAGACAATCCATTTTCCACGCTCATTTATTCCATCCTGACTTTACACATGGTTGGCTACCACCGGTAATTTCAATTATTCTATGCAGTAAAGGAACTATCAAATTCGTCATACGGGTAGGAAATTTACTGACACTGTTCCGTAGAGATCAGCCTACTGGTGAAGAGTAGTTAGAAAAGAAGCGTAGTGCGAGTCTTTTATCTATCACTGCATCTGGTCAAGAATTGATATGTAATTAGAAGTGAGCGTGAGGAATCAGTGATGGAGTAATTACGACTTGTAATTGAGTATTTATAAATATTCTCAAAATACTAGCTACATGTAAATGCATTTGTATTGAACATGGAAGTTTAAACGCGCACGGTTTATTCGCGTTACCGGCAGTTGTGGACGTCCCGAAAAGTTATCTGAACAGTCCAACAGTAGCCTGCATTCAACTCGGTGAAAATTATTTTGATTCCGCAAGAGAAATATCATATAGAATCTGGGACCTATATGTATGATTGATAGATGAAGGTTTAGCCAATGCTACTTACTCAGTTAGAGGGTTACAGGAATCAAGCATATTTTATGTCCTGCCTACGGAGCTAGTTTAAAATAGGGAATATTAGATTACAGGTCTATTCATTCAAGTTTTAAACAATTCTTCTACGTGACGGACCCGATCAGTGCACGAACATGTATAATTACATGTATTTTGTGAATAAAACATTTGCCGAGTGAAGCTATATTAAAAACAGGCCTAATCGTCGTTCGTCTCTCATCACAACTTTGGGTAAGTCAGGGTCCTTAAGTGCGGCGAAGATATGTCATCGAAGTGCCTTCTGTACCGGTAGGTAATTAATAACAGGAAGAGGCCTGTCTACAAGGCCTGATCATGTACGGCTTGCCCCCCCCCCCCCCATGCCTGCCTGCATAAGTGTCGTTGGTCTCTTTTGGCAAAACAATGCTCCGTTCTCAAAAATGATTCGCCAAAGAATGTCAAAGGCACTAATGCAGACATGGGGGAGCAAGCCGTACATGTATAGGCCTTGTACCATCTTTTTAAGGTTTGCCATAAACACTAAAATCCCCCAAAACCCTCGTGCCGTCATTATCACTAGCATACATGTAGCGATGCTTCTGTAACTGTCGCTTAATTATTGCAATTGTGTTGGAAAGAATAGTAGTAGCATCAGGGTGTATTGTTATTATATTTTTCTTTTCGGGGTTTCGAGGTCGAAATAATCATTATTGTTGGATGAATAACTGCATGCATTAATGAGAGGGGTGAAGGAAGAAGAATACCTCCTTATCTAGTTACTAATTAGTGTATTGACCAGTAGTTACTTGGAAATGGTGTGAGTCCATGGCAGCCCGGCAGTCAGCCAGTGTATTCGATTAACTCCAGTAATTAACTCCAACTTCGAGATTCGATCGGTGTGGTCTTTTTCTCTAATTACATGTATTACTGCTAGCTCCCCGTGTTTAGTGTATCCTTTTTAAGGGCATCGTCATCTAAAAACAGACAAGTGCTCAAGGCTCTGTTTTTTTGGGAGCTTGACCGTGCGTGCGCCATCTTCACCTCATACATTTGATCAATATCTGAATAAAGGACCCTAGCCATCATCGATCCGATCTGTTGATCTTTTAACATTCTCTCGCCAGCTTTGCTCTTGTCTCTATCACTTGACCACCATATACCCACCGCACCCCAACGGAGCCACTGGCCCCCCCGCCACCGCCTTCGCGGTTCTGTGTGCATCGTGGAAAATTCTCCTTTTTAGCAACAAGCACACCAAGCCATTCGCAAAATTCAAATAATTCCGAGCTACGGATCCACTATAGTATTATCAGCTGTGGCGCCATAATACTAGACTAGATCGCTTGCCTCGGATGGCACGATGGCATTTCTCTTCAAGAGCAAAAAACATGCGGACAAAGCTCATGCTGTAAAAGATGGATCAGCAGTTACTTCATCATCGCCAACCACACTCCAGAACGGAAACGTTCGACATAACGATAGAATTCCTGCAAATCAATCAACACCGGGAAGTAGTGTCAATAATTCTATCACCTCGCTTCAGAATGGACCACCAGGACCTCCGAGCCCAGAACAAATTAACGGTAGACGTGGTGTAGCCCAGGAACAAGCGCAAGACCTCACAGTAAGTCTCCTGTTCGCGCATAGCGCTCAAAATAGCTTGGTGGAAAATTACAGCAAAAATACTTATTTTTCACCAGCTTCGAAATGCCACAGCGCCGGCGGTACAGCCTATATCCCCGCCGAATCCTATTTCATACCTATATCCATGGTCACAAGTGCGCTTAACATTCGTTTCCGCTGCTCAAGGCCCATTTCCACGGTATGGAGCTGCTGTAAATTCAGCAGCTTCGAAAGATGGGTGCATCTATTTGATGGGAGGCCTGATCAATAGCTCTATGGTAAGGGGTGACTTATGGATGGTAGAAGCTGGAGGTAAAATGATATGTTATCCCGTACAAACTACAGCAGAAGGACCTGGTCCACGAGTTGGTCATGCTGGTTTGCTTGTTGGTAACGCTTTCATCGTCTATGGAGGAGACACAAAGATGGAAGATTCTGATATTCTAGATGAAACGCTATACCTTTTGAATACTTGTGAGTAAAAGAAATTGTACAACCCCCGCTGATTCTGACAAATTTACAGCAACACGCCAGTGGTCAAAAGCCAAACCCGCTGGGCCAAGACCTGCAGGGCGGTATGGCCACACGTTAAACATTCTTGGATCAAAGATTTATATATTTGGTGGTCAAGTTGAAGGCTATTTCATGAATGATTTAGTAGCCTTCGATTTAAATCAACTACAAGTTCCTACAAACCGATGGGAGATGCTCATTCGAAATAGCGACGATGGAGGCCCAGCTACAGGCTCAGTGCCTGCGGCTCGAACCAACCACACCATCGTAACATACAATGAAAAGCTTTATTTGTAAGTTTGCCGAGATATATAAAGAAGATGACGCTTACACCTTTAGATTTGGCGGGACAAACGGATACCAATGGTTCAATGATGTTTGGTGCTATAATCCAACTCCGAATACTTGGACATCTCTTGAATGCATAGGATATATCCCAGCCCCACGGGAAGGTCATGCAGCAGCTATTGTTGATGATGTAATGTATATTTTTGGTGGCCGAACTGAAGATGGATCCGATTTGGGAGACTTGGCTGCATTCCGAATAACTTCGAGGCGGTGGTATACTTTTCAAAATATGGGCCCTTCACCATCACCAAGATCTGGTCATAGTATGACAGCTTGTGGAGCACAAATTGTTGTCCTTGGAGGAGAGCCGAGTACAGCGATCTGGGACTCTAACGATCTGACAATAGCCTACATTCTAGATACGAACAAGATCAGATATCCTAATGACTATCCAACCCAAATAGCTCCCTCAGGCGGGCGACGTCCTAGTGTTTCCGAAAAGGCTCTTCCAGCCTCATCACGAGGGATATCCTCTCGGGATACACCTTCAGCATCAGAAAACAAAAGAATCAGTGGATTGACAGGACGCGGGAATGATCAACCAAGCTTCGATGGGAATAACATGAATGAATCTAATTCTGGCTTAGTCCAATCCCAAGTTACCCAGCCAGGGCAAATAGGTAGCTCCTCCAAGTTGCCTCGAGCAACGGTAACCCAAGCTGCCTCTAGCCCCCCGCAACCACAAAGTCTTGCGCTGAGGTCAAATAGCACAACTCCAACAACAAATGGTCGACCAAGAATACAGGGACAGGGAAGGCATGAAACAGCTCGTAGTACCTCAATCGATATTACCACGCGCAATGGCGATGGATCTACTGTATCCTCAAGTCATATATCCCAAGTTTCAAAAGATACTTCCAGAGAATCCAGCACCACTACTGAACGAAAAACATCTTTAAACAAAAATAATTCTGTAACTAAAACAGTCTCTGGCGAAGCTGGGCCTCCTGTCAGCATGAATACACTTGGATCAGGATCAATGAGATCCTCATCAAGAAATCGATTTCAGCGCCAGCAAGGCTCGATTGACAGCACCAACGATCAATCCTCTCTGCGAAACTTTTCGACCGCTCGACATACATCACCACCCCCATCTAACAGACAAATTATTAATCCCTTAGTTCGTAAAGGCTCTGCGAGAAATTCACAAACAGTATCTGTATTGAAAGAGCTAGATGCCGCAAAGAATCGGAATGCATGGTATGCGTCAGAATTAGAGCTTGCGCGGAAGGCGGGTTACACCCCTACTACTACAAATCCAGTAGACCACAGGACTGCAGAAACATTTGACGACGAAGATAAGCCTTTGATTGAGGCGTTGATTGCTATGAAGACAGAACTCGCAAACGTTCAGGGATCAATTGACACGCAGGCAGTTGTCACAGCCAAAAAAATTGCGGAAATAGAAAATCAACGTGATTCTGCAATTCGGGAAGCAGTTTACGCGAAAGCAAAGCTTGCAGCTTATGGAGGTGTACAGAGCAATACTCCACCGCCAGATTGCGAATCGCGAGATTTAGAAAATGTCACAAACAGTCGCTCTGAAGATATTAGTAGAAAATTAGCAAATATGTTAGGGGAAAAAAACGAGCTTCAGAATAAGATTGAGATGCTCAACTCAGAACTTGAGTCAGAAAAGCGAAATAAGAAGTTGGCTGAGGAAATCGCTACCTCTTCTCAGGATCGCCTATCTGAGCTTGAAGCCTACAAACAACAGAACTCAGCCGAAGTAGAACATCTAAAAGCAGAACTCCATGAACTTCAAGTAAGATCGAGGAGGGAAGCTATTGAATTTGCTGAAGCAGTTGCATCGGCACAGCTGCTTCAAGCTGAAAAAGAGGAAGTAGTGGCCGAATATCAAAAACTTTCAAGTAGTTCCGAAAACAGTAAGCAAACCCTTGAAAATTTAAAATCGGCAGTGGAATCATCTATGGAGATCCGGGAAACGCTCCAGCGACTGCTAGATCATGAACGTCGTCAAGGAGAGGAGTTAGCGTCTCAATTAGCTAAGCTACGATCTGAACATGAGACCTGTAAAAGTGAACTAGAAATAACGACGCAAAAATTACGAGACATGGAGGAACTAGCTGAAAAGCATGCATCTGAAAATAAATTTAATTGGCAAGCAATACAAGCTGGACTCAATCAACTCATATCTGCCGAGACTAGCTCGCCTAGTCAGGCTAATCATCAAAAAAATGTTGTACTTCAAGCTCAGACTGAAGCCGCCAATGCATTGGCTCGTAATTATCAAGCTGCTGCCGACTCAGCATCTGAAAAGCTGCGAAGCGCTGAGGAGCGCATTGCTGGCTTAGAAGCTTATCAAGAACAGACTAGTCGTGAAGGCATGTCAATACGAAAGCAACTTCAAAATACTATGCGGGAAATACAAACTTTGCAGGCGGCTAACAATGAGATGAAATATCAAATTGCAAACCAACAGCTAGAGACAAATGCAGTGTATGTTCAGCACAATACCTTGAAAGAAATACTCGACGAGCGAGGATTAAAACCAATGAGCAAACCAAGAGCGCAAAGTATTTCTAGTTCTACGGCCGCCCCTGACACTCATAGTTTACCTCAGATTAGAGAGCTTGAGCAACAGTTATCTGCCAGCCTTGAAGCTCACGAAGAGACCAAGCAAATTTTTGAAGCACGAGAACTGGAAGCAGAACGGGCATACCGAGAAAAGTTGGCACAGCTAGATAACGATTATCAGTCAGCTGTTAAATATGTCAAGGGCACTGAGAAAATGCTCAAACGCCTTAATGACGAACTAGCAAAATATAAATCGGATAATATCCGACTAAAGGAGCAGGTTATAGAAGTCAAAGAAAAAGCTGCTACTGTAAGTGAAGCCGACGAATGGAAAACTGAGCGCTCCGAATTGCAGAGGCAGATCAAATCACTTCAAGATGAGATCAAAGTTTCAGTTAAGCAATTAGAAAATCAGATGGCCCAGGTGCGTGAAGAGCTTTCCTCTGCCGAAAAAGAGCGGGATACGTTGAAAGTCAATCAGCAAGAGGCCCAAAATCGAGCTCAATTAGAGCTGGAAAATCTACAAAGTGAAAACTCTGTTTTACAACAGCGCGCACAGGAAGCTGAGCGGAAAGTTTCACTCTTACTGGATCAAGTCGAGCAGTCTGTAGATATCTATCGGCGACATTCACGTCCAGTAGATTTGAGCGTCACACCAACAGCAACATCAAATAGCACCTATCAGCGCGCTATTTTGACAGCAGACTCGGCATCTGAAAACTCATTTGATGGCACGAATCGCAACTCTATGGCTCTAGACAGTCTCGCGAGCGAACTAGAAACTTTACGATCCCATTGGCAAAATACGAACAAAAACTACAGGCTCAGCAATGCTTTTGACTTTGACGATCGGCCTGCACCACTCAAAGGACAAAATGAAGCATTGACGTCATCAAATTACGTCGAGGACGCGAGTGGCAGTCTAGCCGACTGGAGAAAGAGACTTGATTCTGAGGAGGCAAATCTCAACAATCATGCCGGTGTTGTGAGTGAGGGCATTCGCAGTCCAGTATTCGCAAAGAGGGAAATGGACCCGAGTGAAGTAAGTGTTAGTCATGGTGATAAAGGCGAGATTAATGCTATTTGAAGACATTTGGACGTTAGCTATTTTATAATATATTCCACGTGGAAGTAATGTATTTTGATGCAAGGCGTTGAGGAATTGATTTGGACAAACTTCGAAATTATCGTTGTCTATTTATGTATCTCTACAGTTTCTATTAAGGGGGCTATATAGTCGTGCCTAGAATTGAATTTTGAAACTCAGTGCTCTATCATAGAAGTTGAATTTCATGTTTCCTGCCGTTTCTATTATGCGGTAGATAGCGCGGCTAGTGATGCTACTGTGTCAGCACCGAGCCATACCACCCTGCTCTCTTCGTCCGCGTAGCTTGAGTCGTAAGCTGCGCATGGACCTCACAGACCGCATGTATTCGGAGACGAGATCCGAATACCGACGGCGCCTATTCCCCAACCATAACACCACACCCTGTGGTTAGCTGAAAGCGAGGACCGCCCCTCCTAGAAATCGAAGAAGGCAGCGACATGGTGAAACCGAGAGTGTGCAACGCTCTGTTGACACACCAATCCACATTGGGGGGGTGTTGTTTCTTCGTATGTGCGGGTTCTATCGGACGTTGGGGGTCATGGAGGACTGGATCATGGGGGCGTCGTCTCACGTTGTTTCTCGACGCGTGTACCGACTTGAAGGAGATGCGACCGCGTTGGGCGTCCGCTCGCGGTTGATCCCCGCCGGCTTCACCGGTCCCGAAGTCATGGGACGAAGGGCTCACCGGGTCCTCAATCTAGAAACAACAACACACACACACACCTTGTGTTTACGTCACACTCCAGCCGTGGCGATACTGTATCACAACCTACAGCAGATAGAGGTCTATACTGATAGCTTGGCTGGTCAGAATGTGTGCTGGATTCTCTAAAGTAAACAAAGGGGTGAATATATAGTACAGGGATTAAGTGATCTACATGATGTTAACCAGAACCACACCATCCCCCCTCAATCTGAGACCATTAATGGTCAAATGAGAATACATGTAGAAAAGCTCCTGAATCAATTTATTGAAAGATTAGATGGTTGTTTTCTAAGAACGCGTCGAGGAGCCAAGCTATGATCCTCCCTGAGCTAATGACTAAGCTTAACTTTACGTAATAATAACACGGCG